>NTHP01000886.1:89874-122374 GCA_003416845.1 Oplegnathus fasciatus | reverse complement strand
ATGTATGTATATATATTTGTATATGTATGTATATATATGTATATATGTATATGTGTATATATTTGTGTATATGTATATATGTATATATGTATATATGTATATATGTATGTGTATATATGTATGTGTTTATATATGTATATATGTATGTATATATGTGTATATATGCATGTATATATGTATGTGTATGTATATATATGTATGTGTATATGTATATATATGTATGTATGTATATGTATGTATATGTATTATATGTATATATATGTATATGTATATACATGTATATATATATACCCATCTCTCCCCTCCACACTTCTCAGAAACGGTTTAAAATAAGATGAATTAAACTGTTATAGACAGCTTGACACTTGAGATGAACCATAACAGACCTTTCATCTCTTGAACCGTAGCGCGAGGTCAGACCTCACACCTTTTGCTTTGCAAGGATGCAAAGCAGCTTGTGGTCACAAAGTTTAGGCTCTGTGGTTTCTGCACCTGGCAGACACCCCCCATCTGCAGCGAAGAGCGGCAGGAGTATAGCTGTTATAATGTTCCATTGTGGTTACACTTCCTTACTTCGATGTAAAGGTTGCTGAAGTTAAAGTTAAACAATTAGGATGTGTGACGCATGCTAAATGTTATCCAATAGGTAGATGATGATCTGATGTTTTTTACCCTTTATGGGCCAACAAGGAATAGGGCCAGGGGGGAATGCTATAAAAGACGAGCAAGATAAGGCTCGGGGCCCTTTTTGCCTTTTGGGGACTTCTGGGTATTTGATTTATTGCATTTTGTGTAATTTTTACTGTTTTTGTTTTTTTGTTATCACTTCTTTTTATGAGCCTGTAACCATTTACTCTTTTTTGATAAAACTTAAATAAAACTGGACTGTATTTTATACTTTCCAAACAAAGTTCCTGTGTTGCTCATCTCGGAGATCATCCTATTGTAGTCTCCTTAGGTAAGAAGACATCGCTCCTTGAGATAGGCCGACATATTAGATAGTAATTAGGCCTTGAAATTATTCTTGTTAAGAACTACTAACGTTATAATGGATGTATAATTTGCTTTGACTTGGTGGACAGGTTCAGTTTGGTTGTCTGAAGCTCTGCTCTGCTTGGTTTAAAGGTTGTGTGATGTTGAGACTTTAAGGTACATTGTTGGTTTTCAGTTGACCTCTAAAATTGAAGGTTAGGGTTAGGGCCTTGAGACTGCCCTGTAGAAAACCAGGTGAGTGTCCTCAGTTCTTCAGAGTGGACCTCCTCCAGTGGGTCCTTTAAGAACCCCCTGGAGTACCACCAGACTCCAACCACCTATTGCACACAGATATTCCATTGTTATCTGGCTGTTGGCACATAGTCAACTATATAGGCCTGAAAGAAGTGGTACAGCGGTAATGTAACTTGGTTTCCTAAGCAGACTACGGTGGTCTTGCGTGTAGATTTTGGAAACCAGTTCTAAATAACCTAAGGCTTAGGTCGTAGAACAGCTGTCACTCAGTGTTATATCCGTGTTGGGTGGGGGTATCGGTTGTGACATCTTTAAACCTTTTTCATAGTGAAGCAAAAAATGTATGGAATAATAATAGAGACTACAGTAACAATAGTATGAATGCTGCTGAATCAGCATTCACACTGATTAAACGTGAAACAGCTCAAGGTTTGAATTTATTAACGGTTAAAAAGGACATCGAGAGATCCAACTGCCAAAATCTCTTAACATCAATCCACCAGTCAGAACAGAGGAACAAGCTGCTGGAGGTTGTGGGAAATATTTTTGAGTTAACAGTTAGCATACACATGATCAAAAAGTGTAACCACATGATCAATACATAATCAATAAACATAGATATGTAAATCAGTCTCAAATCAACATATTGAATATGTATGTACTACAGTTCTAAATCAAAGGCCTTATATTGTTTGTCAGCATAACTGACCCTTGAAAGATAATGGTGTCTCGAATAGAGAGAAGTAGTTAACCCAATGCAGACAGGCCAGAAAACCTGAAACACAGGTGACACCATTATGGTAGGAAAGTTAGGGAAGTTCCAAGTAAATAGACCTTAGCAGACATGATTATAAACTAAATATAGGCGACACACCCAATAAAGAATAAACTGAAGAACATACGTGTCTAGGCAGAATCCTGTGGAATGCACCTCAGAAAAAGGCCAAGGTCACTGGGAATGCTCTCAGCGATTAGGTCACTGGGAATGCTCTCAGCGATTAGGTCACTGAGAATGCTCTCAGCGTTTGGCCACAACAGGAGGAGCTGAAGGGAGAGTATATAAGTGTGTTTCATGCACATGATGTTGCTGTCGCTTCATAAACTGACCCGGTTTCACTGTTTTTTGTTGATTCATCAGTAAACCTATTTTCATCTTGAACTCTTTTGACTCAGTTGAATTATTTTCAGTATTGTAGTGTTTTAATAGTGTGGTAGAGAATCCTGAGGACATCTGGCCCACCTCTGCTGATTTTTCTTCCACAAGGTTTAATCAGCTAATCAACATCAGCTGTGTGTAAAACTGCTTAGTCACTTCCTCTCAGAGAAAACACGTTTAAAAGAAAACTGTAGGTCGTATCGGTGAAATACTTAATGATTGATGAAGAAGTAGCTAAAGGACAATGAAGACTTGGAAACGTGGGACAGGGTATAAGAATAGGTTGTTTGCAGTCATGTGATTCTGATGACGTGCAAAAACCAGATGGGGGTTAGGAAGTGAAAGGCAGAATGGACAAGATGGAGGAAAGCCCATACTGTGCTAGTTTAGACGATGTTAAGTTACTTTACCTTTGACGAAGTGGTCAGTGCACACACAAGCATTATCTGACTCCGCTCCTCCCGACCGCAGACAAAGGTTAGCAAGCCATTTTTTCCAAGGTTTTTTTCGGTCAATTTCTTGCATTTTTCCCCCTTGTGTGTGACAACTTTTGGTACTCAATAAAATCTCCTCGTGGTTTCTCAGTTTGATTGATTTGAACAACCGTAAACAACGCAAACTTTTGGCATTTTGGGAGCTTGTGATAGTGCTTCCTCTGTAGAAAATCACTTCCTGACCCCATCTGCAATTGTTGCCACAGCAACACAGTGACGTGACATCATGTGCAAACAATCTATAGGATTTAAAAGTTAAATAAACCTCATATTGCATAAAAAATGTTGATCATCATCAGGTTTGAATGTAGTTTGAATAATGAAAGTATGAATGAGTAGATACAGGCTGAAAAATGCTTGAAATAGTGTGAACATGTCTCAATCCTGTGTGTGTGTGTTTGTATGTTTGTGTTAGTATATGTGTCTATCAGTAAATGTCCCCACAAACATAGAAAAAACTGTTGGTGTGTATGTGTGTGTGTGTCTGTGTGTTACTATGTGTGTATGTACATACATGTGTCAATATCTGGTGTGTCTGTAAGTAAAAGTCCCCACAAATATAGGAAAACCAAGCTGTCAGTGTGTGTGTGTGTGTGTGTGTGTTTGTGTCAAACAGCAATACTTAGCTCATCTCAATCATTTGTGTGTTCAAAACTTCAGTCAAAGGTTGCCATGGTTACCATATGTATTTTAAACCTCCTCTCCACTCTAACGGTGATGTCACCCACTCTAGTTTTGAACATTCTGCCAAAACTCTGCTTCAAACAAAGTTGAATATTTTTCGAAGTTTTAATGGGATTTGAAACGTTGAATGCTTGAAAGATTTGGAACATTTTGGTGTTTGAATGGAGTTTCTAGCTGAAAGTATGAATGAGTAGAGTTGAAAATGTTTGAAAAAGTCTGAAAATGTGGACATTCTTTTTCCGTCCATTCATTCGAATGGGGAAAATTTCCCGGAAAATGTGGAATATTTCGGAAAGTTATGAAAAATAAACAGAGGCCGGAATGTCCTAATTCAGCTGAACACTTTGATGTTTCAATGAAGTTTCTACATTGAAAAATGAGGAAGGAGTTGAGTGCCAAAATACGAGGCGGAATAATAGTAATAAATTCTTTTGCAGTAGAAGAACATAGGCTCTATTTGCTTTCAGCATTTGCTTCCAGCATTTGGTTCCAGCATTCACACCAATAAAATATTTTTTTTTTTTTGTAGAAGAACATAGGTTGCAAATGCTTGCAGCATTCACACCCGACCAGCTAGTGTTGCACACTGAAAAAAGAGCTGAAGAGAGGAAAGGCACTCGGGAGCGCGCAAAACCATCCTGAGTCCTTTATATAGAAATCAGTCTACAGGGTGTTGCAGTCAACCGAGAAAGTCGTAGAAGGTCTAATTTTTTTAAGTTACGTTACAATCTGTTCACACATGGGAAAGAAAAAAAGATGAAAAAACAATTAAAAAACGCTTAATACATGTAAATTGTTACATACAGCCCCATTAAAACATTAATTTAAAGAAAATGTAAAATTTAACATCAACCAACTAATGGAAGTAAGAACAAGAAGAAATACCATAGAATTAACTGTTGAGCTGGGCCAGATTAACCATGACAGGGGCCAAAAATAAACTGTGGGGCCCCATTGAACCCCACTGTCTGCTACTCTCTGTGCATTGTGTATGTAGTAGTTAACAATTAGTAATTAGTTTGTATTAATTTGACTATGCCTTACTATTTACTTTTTTATTTAGTAATACATTTGGGAATACTTTTGACTATGCAAATGATTTAGTAATGCACAAT
Organism: Oplegnathus fasciatus; assembly: GCA_003416845.1. Taxonomy (NCBI): domain Eukaryota; kingdom Metazoa; phylum Chordata; class Actinopteri; order Centrarchiformes; family Oplegnathidae; genus Oplegnathus; species Oplegnathus fasciatus. The sequence continues at coordinate 117,698 of NTHP01000886.1, read as the reverse complement.
ATAAACTCAAATAATAAATGAATATTTTTTATGATTATGTATCAATGTGAAGTAATATTACATCCATACATCATAATAAATGATTGATAATTAATAAATTCCTAGATTTTAAGCCCTTTACAAAAGGGCATCAAGGTTAAGTAATGATACAGGTGTCACCTTATAATTTCATTTTATATGGCCACACAGTGAACCTGCCGCATTTGGGCCCCATGGCGATCTGGGGCCCGAGGGAAGCTGAAACAAAACAGTGCCGCATGAAGCTTTTGCATGCAGTTTTCACACACAGGCAACATGTAGCTCTTCAGGCCAACAGTGCATTTACTGTCATGTTATTGTAAATTTCATATTCCAGCTCATGTGCAATTCATGACAAAGCATTAAACAAAACAGTGCAATCTGACATTATAAAGTCCTTTTGTATTTATTACAAAATATATCCAAAATATTTGTCATCCGTTGGAACAACAGGAAGACTCACTATGACTGAATTAATTTTACCCACACCACATCTGCAGTACATTACATTTTTAAACATCAACGGTGCATGCTAATGCAGTTTACAATTCATGAGCATGTGACACCGTAACTTGGTCTCGATTAAAAACGGACACACTGTGATGGATTACAGTACCTGAAGCATGCAAATTTCAAGTTTCAAGTTTGTTTCCACACACTCCACACACACGTCTGTAGTAAATGGGCTAAAACACTGTTCTTCAAATTAATTTGCTTTGATACTGGAAATGCAGTCCAGTGGTCAGCTGAGCCATTAGTTTTGTGTCTTATGGTAACTATAGAGTAGAATCTCAATGTGAATGGGCTAATGATTTGTTGCTTAGTTCCGATAGCAGTACAGGTACCTGAAGCCTTTTTTATTTATCCTCCCTCCTTTTTTGACAGAAACAATCTGATTTTGTCCTCACTTGTTCTGTTCTGTACATACAGGAGACTAACTCAGCCTTTAAGCGAGGCTTGCAATCTTTTAAAGTAGTAATTTTAAAGTGCCTCTTGGGTCCAGATAATCATTCTTTAATATATTTATCTATTCATTCCTTAAGTCAGTCACAGTTATTCTTTCTGTCTTGTGGTTGAACCAGTGTCCTTGTCCTATGTGTCCTTGTTAGCTTCACAAACCACCCTGATGAAGAAATCTGATGATGCAGAATCTGTAGTAAGCAGCATTGTTCTTATGTTCCCATGCACAGCCACACATTTACCTGTTAGGTATTATTGTTTCTGTGTTCACAATGCTCCTTTTGGCAACAGGAAGACAGCAATGTTTCATTTTAACCCAAACTTTTTTCCTAAAAACCTGCCAACATTCTTAAAAGTTGAAATAAAAGAAGTCAGCAATGAACACAAGCAGAAAATGAATTTACTCCGACAGAATAGTTTGGTTAATTTATGGATCCTTTTCATATCTGGCATAGAGATTGGTCAAAAGACACTATCCTGTCTCTTTGAAAGCACTTGGAAGACGTAGGAGGTCTGTTTTGATTGATGAATGATTAGTCCCTTTCAGATTGTCCATCTTTTGCTGGGTTTACTGCTCCGTCCAGTGACCTGGGCTCACTGAGGAGGCTGAGCTGCTCTCAGGTTCTCAGGAGGCTTTCTTGGTGCACGTTCCTGGAGTCTCCTGTAGGTTCACTTTGGACCTGCACACAGAACAGTTAGATCAGTTAGATCAGATTCCATCACATTTTCTATGTCACTGGTTATAAATGTTTTATATATATATATATATGTATGTGTGTGTGTGTGTGTGTGTGTGTGTGTGTGTGTATATATGTATGTATATACATATATATGTATGTGTATATATATGTGTATATATATATGTATACATATATACACATATATACATATATATGTATGTATGTACATATATATGTGTGTATATATATGTATATGTATATATATGTATGTGTGTATATATATATATGTATATGTATATATATGTATGTGTGTGTATATATATATATATATATATATATATATATATNCCAAAATTGAACTTTTTGGCCACAACCATAAACGTTACGTTTGGAGAGGTGTCAACAAGGCCTATGATGAAAGGAACACCATTCCTACTGTAAAGCACGGAGGTGGATCGCTGATGTTTTGGGGATGTGTGAGCTACAAAGGCACAGGAAACTTGGTCAAAGTTGAAGGAAAGATGAATGTAGCACGTTATCAGCAAATACTGGAGGAAAATTTGCACTCATCAGCCCGGAAGCTGCGCATGGGACGTACTTGGATGTTCCAACATGACAACAATCCAAAACACAAGGCCAAGTCGACCTGTCATTGGCTACAGCAGAACAGAGTGAAGGTTCTGGAGTGGCCATCTCAGTCTCCTGACCTCAATATCGTTGAGCCACTCTGGGGAGATCTCAAGCGCGCAGTTCATGCAAGACAGCCCAGGAATTTACAGGAACTGGAGGCTTTTTGCCAAGAAGAATGGGCAGCTTTACCATCTGAGAACATAAAGAGCCTCATCCACAACTACCACAAAAGACTTCAAGCTGTCATTGATGTTAGAGGGGGCAATACATGGTATTAAGAACTGGGGTATGTAAACTTTTGATCAGGGTCATTTGGATGTTTTTTGTTGTCATTATGATTTAAAAATAGAAAACACAGTTGTTTATCAATAAATGGCTTCACCCAACCACTGACCATGAGTGGAAAAAAAGTTTTTGTGTTATCATTCATATTCTCTGAAAAAAGGCCAAGAAAGCAAAAATTCTGCCAGGGTATGTAAACTTTTGACTGTATATATATATATATATATGTATATGTATATATATATATATGTATATATATATAAGTGTATCTATCGCAAATTAGTGAAGGCTTTAGATGTTACGGTAAGTGTAAACTTGATATGTACATGTCCCTCTAAAAACAAACATTAGACTTGCAAGTAAGCATTCTGGGTTCAGTGCCAACAGTCCTCACTGCTCTGCGTCACTGAGCTGGAGCATTCAAGAAGCCAAGAGCATAGCTTAATAAACATAGATAATAAACAGGTGGTTTAACCCACGTTAGTTTGTATGCTTGGGCAGTGCACACTGCCATAATCTGATCCAGCCTTGGACCACATGGACTGGTATTTATTTCTTCCTTATAGTACTGCTTTTATATAGTTTGTTTTGTATTGTCTATTTTATTGTTTATATTTTATTCTAATTTAAATATTTGTTTACACATTTTCTGTGTGTGTAGCATGGAGGGGGCTACAGCTGCAAATCGTTGTGCAATCCTGAAGTGTATAATGACAATAAAACCTTGAACCATAAATAAATGCACCTGGATCACAAATATTGTAGTGTCTCTTTTCGGTATTATCAAAATATTTAATGAAAATAAGTGTAACACCGGGGACCAGCCAACAGAACACTGCTGATGTCTTACAGAAATGAAACCCTCACAGTGAGCACCCACACAATGCAGTGTGATGTGAAGCGATGGTGGGCCTTGTATTTTCTATGGGATGCCAGTGAAAGGCTTCTCAAGGCATTGCAGGACAGCAAGAACTGACAAGCGACACAAGAAAAAGGAGGTGTCAAAAGTTGAACACTTTTAATTTTATGTAGATATGTGTAAAATTAGCCCTGTGGTGATTTTCTGAAAAAATGGCAAAGAAAGGGTGATGCAGTGCTGAGACAGGATGTTAAGTGTGTGGAGGAGAAGATCATTTTTGTAGTTTCTTTGGCTTTCCTTTCGAAGTGTCTTTGTATGTCTTCACTGATACAAACTAAATATGCAGGTTACTAACCTACATAGTGTCTGCTTACAAGCTAGCTATTGTGTAATTAAGCTACAGGTATGCTGCCAGCTATGTTATCTTACAAGCACTGCCCACAGCGACAAACAAAAAGTGGTGTAGTTGATCTTGGGTTTGTTGACAATAAAAAAATAAAGATTATTGCCAGCCTTACCCTTTAAGTCCATTCAACAAAGATGTTTTTAATAGATTAACCATCAGCTTTGGTGTTACTTTATGTTAAAATGTCAACACTGATTGGGATAAAGGTCTCTGAGCAGTTTTCTACAGCAGTTCGTAGTATTGATAGAACTCACCATATACAATGCATATGGCAAAAACATAGACCAGTGAATAGCTCACAGACAAAAATCACTCATGTAAATCTGTAAATGAAGGTTCCCTGTGCTTACCTGTTGTGTGTCATATGACTCTTGACCAGGTGGCCAGCAGCCAGAGCAGCCATCAGTGACAGCTCTCCAGCCAGCACAGTGGCACACACAACCCTGGCCAGCTGTCGGGCGTTTTCCCCGGGACAGTCCTGACTGGCTCCCTGCACGCCCAGCATCTGCACACACACAGACACACACACAAACGCATGACTACCTCAGGTAATTAGCTAAATATATTGTGATACATGAGCCACCAAACTAGCAGAAATCCAAAATAATGTAGACAAAACTGAGGAAACATTTTTCCTGTTGGTGGTGCTGTAATAACATCTGCATTTCAAATGTATGTTTTTCTTGAAAAAGCCTGGACGTGATTGTCAATTGTTTTAGATTTAACTCTCTTAGCGTGAATTCTGAACAAATGCTAAAATGACATATCACATTTTTCCTCCATATTATTGCTTGCAGCTTTTTATAAACGCAAAATGTTTTATCCATATTTAAAATTTTAAACATTCATTCAACAGGATATATTTTTCATTGACTTGCAGTTGCCTGAAATGTGTGTATTTTTGTACCTGGAGGCAGGCTTGCTGGGGGGGCAGGTTGGTGCCTCCTCCTACAGTGCCCAGCTCTATAGAAGGCATGGTGCAGCTGACGTACAGGTCCTCCCCTGTTGGTCCTGACGCCTCCATCAGGGTGATGCAGTTACTGCTGCCCACTGACTGGGCTGGATCCTGGAGGACACACACACACAGCCACATACATTAACACCGGAAACACAAGAATACATTGAAATAAATGGACGCACAATATTTCCTTGGAACTACATTACCTGTCCACAGGCTATGTAAATGGCCGCCACCAGGTTGGCTGCATGTGCGTTAAATCCACCAATGCTCCCTGCCATGGCTGAGCCAACCAGGTTCTTACTGATGTTCACCTCCACCAGAGCTTCTGTCGTCGTTTTCAAAACCTGCAGTACAGGGGAAGTTTGGTGAAATAGAGTTAATATGAGATAGGATGGATTCTAATGAATGACGGACTGGCCATCTGGAGCACCAGGAGTTTTGCCGGTGGGCCGCTTGACAATTAGATTAGATTAGATTAGAAAACTTTATTAATCCCCAGTGGGGAAACTCATTTGCCTCCAAAACAACTTATACAAGCAACAAAAAATGTAGATACTGCAAGTGAATGAATGACACCATAAAAGGAAAAGCCATTTGAGACATGATTAACAGCTGACAGGTGCTATGGAGATGCATTCACAATACACAAAAAAAAATACCATAAAAAGGTGCTATGAATCTAGGCCACATCTAATGGTGCCTATTAAAAAACCATAACGCTGCTGGAAAAAAAGACCTTCTGAGTCGTTCAGTAGAACACTGAGGCATCACTAGTCGCTCACTGAATGAGCTTCTGAGTCCGTTAAAAACACTGTGTAATGGACGGACGTTTTTAGTCTGGCCCTTATTCTCTTTTCTACAGTAACCTCAGGTGAGTCTGGGGTAAGGTCAATCACTGAGCCAGCCTTACTAATCATCTTATTGATCCTGTTTTTATCATCCGCAGTGATGCTGCTCCCCCAGCAGAGCACAGCATAAAACAGGACACTAGCTAAGATTCCCTGAAGAAACATGAAGAAACTTGCTGATATTTTATGCTGATATCAAAGGATCTAAGCTACCTCAAGAAGAATAGTCTTGACTGAGCCTTCTTGAATAGAACCTCAGTGTTATTTTTCCAGTTTAAATTTACTGTCCAGGTAGACACCAAGATATTTGTAAGACTGGACAGTCTCTATCTGTTGACCTTTAATTATCACTGGGAATACCTTCTCCTTCTTCCTTCTGAAATCAATAATTAACTCTTTGGTCTTCCCAACATTCGTTTTTTAAAAAAATTTCATCACACCAGCTGACAAATAATTCAACCTCTCTTTTGTAGGCCAGGTCATTGCCTTGGTTAAGAAGACCCACTAGGGCAGTGTCATCCGAGAATTTTTAGATTTGGCAAGATGCCTGACTATGCCTATAGGCAGCAGTATAGAGTGTTATCAAGCCTGACAAACTGAGGTCAAGACGAGATAATCAAATAAAAGACCCAGGCGATAGTTGTGTTGTGCAGTTTAAAATTCATTCATTTGTTAGCTAAAAGATGTGGTTGGATTGTATTAAAAGCACTAGAAAAATCAAAAAACATAATCCTAGCAGAGCTGGCAGTTGTTTCAAGGTGGCTGTAAATGCTGTGAAGCATAAAAAGGAATGCATCATCTACTCCCACACCCTTCCTGTATGCAAATTGCAAGGGGTCTTGAAAGACTGAGACCTGTCTATTCAGGTGACCCAGGACAACCCTTTCAAAACATTTCATTTCCTTATATTTACACTTACCCTGTTTGATTATTGCTTTCAGCTCCTTTTGAGCAGTTTTAATTTTTTCTTTGTCCCACTAAAGACTGCAGTTTTTTTCCTTTTAATAGCAGCTTTAACTTCCCTTGTCACCCAAGATTTATTGTTAGGGAAAATTTTACTTCGTTTACAAGGAATGACAGACTCAATACAATAATTAATATAACAGGTGACTTTGTCAGAGATGCTGTCCAGACCATTGTCATCATCTAAAAACACAGTCCAATCAAAGTACCCTCTTAACATTTCACAAGCGTCCTCGGACCACACACGCAGTCTTGGACGTAATCGTAAACTCTCCTTAATGTCCGTATAAAACAAATCAATAGCTATATCACCCCTCGTAGGACACCATATGTTTAAAGGAGGGTAGGGTGGCAGAGAGAGAGCAGTGATTAAAATCCTCGTTAATAATAACCAACGCGTCAGGAGAGGAGCGTTGCAAGTCATGGGTGACTCTTGATTTTTTATTGGGGCAGATGCAACACAAAATATCCATATTTTTAAATAATCTCATCCCCCGCTTAAATAAAAATAACAAAAAGTGCTGTGTAGCTGACTGGCCCGGGCGAGTGGGCTGCCGGCACACTGCAGTTGGGTATTACAGCTGTCAGCCACTCTCTTTCGGTCCGGTCCAGTCCAATCTAACTTTACCTGGGCCCCACCCCTTCCCCACCTCTGTTAAGTGTTATTTGGATAAAGAGTGGAGCAAGATGGACAAACAAAAAGAGAAAAAACATAAAGGTGTTGCTGAAAATATGAGAGAGAAGAGGTTGAAGTCTTGAGGCTGATACAGCCAAATGTTTTAAAATGGCAAATTATTCATTTGGCGCCACTACCAGTCAGTCATCTCGGCCTGGTGAGCCTGAAGGCACTGGGAGCAGAGAGAGCAGCCCAGTGAGCCCAGCGATACCAGTTCAACTGTTAGTCAAGGTTTAGCAGCTGAAGCAGTCAGACAGAAGACAACAGGGAGAAGATAAGCAGGGTCTGGTTTGGGTCAAGTCAATGCGCTTGTCAATGTCACTTCTTGAACCGACCAATCACAGAGTGGATGGGGCAGGGCATTAAAAAAAGTTGACATGCTTCAGCAAACTTTAGAAATGTTGAACTCATTGTTATGCATGAATGGTTACTGATTATTGAGTTACTGAGCTACAGTATAGGGATAGTAACACAACGAAGGAATTTTGTACTATAAAGCCTGTAACTTTGGAAGATACTGTGGACTTTGTCCCCCATCACTTACCCTTTCAGCATTTAATCAAGAAAATATAACAAACATTTATGTGTTACAAATATCAAAAGTATGTGTTATATTTTCTGTAATTGCCTCCTGATTGTGTAAAATGCTTCTTTGATGGTTACTGACGTAACAGATGGGTATAACTCAAAGCTGACTAAGATCCGCTAAATGAACCTTTTTATTGTGTTTTTAAATGCCGTTCTAATGTATTTTTTCCACCTTATGTAAAGCACTTTCAAATATGAAAGGTGCTGTACAAATGGAGGGTACAGTTTAAACCCTACCTGCTGAGTCTTGTTTGTTTCCTATTACTGTAACTACTGTAGGAAAACGGCACCCACTGTCACATTCATTGAAAATTGTATTACTTTCAACTACATTCAAGAATTTTGAAAGGCTAACAGTGGTATCATTTCTTAATACTTGGTACATCTTTCTAAAAAATGTGCAGCAATGCAAGCGGCACCAGCATCTACATTGGCGAACCCAAGGTGTCCATTTACAACTTTCAGTTTTTCTATACTATGGATTTCTGTTGAGTTTCGGTTGATGAACGTGCTCACTGGTTTAAAGGATGGAACAAGTGATTAATGCCAGTAAAGACCCCACAAAGTTTCAAAAAGAACTTAGTGTCAACGACAGTAAGCTGCACTCTCAGTCCTAGCTCTTCCTACCTCTCTGACCACTTTAGCGGGGATGGTGGCCTCACAGACAGCAGACTTGCCCCTGCCTTCGATCCAGTTGATGGCAGCTGGTTTCTTGTCGGTGCAGTAGTTCCCACTGACAGCCACCACCTGCAGCTCTGGAAAGTGCTGCTGCAGTGTGCTCAGAGCCTGCTCTGTACCCTGCAGACAGACCATGTGTTAATCACCGTACATGAGATGCACTGGGATTGCACTTTTTTTCACTTCTATAATGTGATAATGTGCATTGCTCTGTCAAACAACTGTCATCACATTATGTTACTTTTATATGCATTTAGTCCACTTGTGCAACTGCCTAATGATAAATTCTAGTTATGAGAACACATGTATACCAATGTTGACTTACTTTTACAACATTATAGGAGTGGCCGATATGAATAAAATCTCCATTCATTTAATTTTATGTTGAGATATCAATTACAGGTATATTAGTGTAGTAGAGATATAGTAAATTTTTTGGAATTATCCTTTAAACAAGGCCCTTGAGGACGTTAGGACTAGCTAAAACGCCCTGAAGGTATGAAACTCTCTCTACCCACACACACACACACACACACACACACACACACACACACACACACACACATAAAACAGTTACCTTAGAGATCATATTCATCCCCATGGCATCTCCAGTCTTGGAATGGAAGCGGATGTAGAGATGTCTCCCAGCCAGACCAACGAGCAGCTTCTGGAGCCGAGCAAACCTGCCAAGAGCAACCACAGACTCTTTCACACAAGAACAACACTGAGCCCATACTTTGAATTCTAGTTCTGTCCACATGAGAGGGGTGTACTACGAAGCAAGTTCGACATAGCCAGGCTTTCTTTGCGTTAGCTGGCTCGACAAAGCTTAAAACCCCAATCAGAGATAACGGGTATCACAACTCTCTGTTAATCCAGGCTTTCTTCTTCAGGCTCTGAACGCGTTCCCATAAAAGGGGGCATAAAAGGGTTTGGTGTGTCATTTGACTCTTCTTCCGCACAAAATGGACCGATCGCGTGCCGCCTATTTCAGTCAAGAGGAAGATAGAAGAGAGGAACAGGTTGTTATAATGGAGCGCTGTGAAGATTATAAAAAATGATTATGACAAAAAGCAACACTGTTGCTGCAAATTGAATATTATCTGTGGTAAATACCAATAGACTAATCAGTTTTCTAATCGGTGTTCTATTACCTGCGGTGCCAGCAGTGTAAAACGAACTTGGCAGCAAATCAGGACCAGGCATATAAACATAATCCAGAGTGGTGTGTAGCTGCTGTTCCTTCATCATTCTTTTAGTGTATTATGCTGTGTAAAATTTAAAGTGTTAATATTACCTGAAGCAAACAGGGAAAAAAAGAGAGGAAGTGCTTGCCTATGGAGCAATAATTTAAGGGGCTCCGTACAATCCCATGTCTACGTGCAAGAGCAGCAAGAATTTCATTATATGACATTGAAAACTCTGGGTTTAGGCTCAACATACCTCGCTAACCCATTAATCTCGCTTCGTAGTACACCCCTCAGGTTTCATTCAGATTCAAGATTTTATTGCCATTTCAACAAAGCTGATAGGAATTTGGTTTGGTGAGCTCACACTAAACAAAAACAACAAGAACCCCACCTCACACACAGTGACCACTTTAGAACATAAAAGTAGATTAAGTAAGACATAATAATAATAAATAATTAAAACAGGCTATCAGTACCACAATCAGCTATGATGTACACCATAGTATACATACCCTTACAGTGTATTACAGACAGGAATAATAGCAGCACATTCATGATTTACGAGTTAAGGGCACGAATGGCCTCTGGGTAGGTGCTGTTGCAGAACCTGGTTGTCCTGGTTCTGATACTTTTCAGTCTTTTAAAAGAAAGGAGGAAGTTAAAGAGATGGTTAGCAGGGTGAGAGGAGTCATGAAGAATACTGTGTCCCTTTTTCCGTAGTCTAATGGTGGAGATTTCTGTGAAGGATGGTAGCTCCTCCCTTTTCATTAGGCCCTATTTCCAAGCATTCACAGTTTTGCACTTAAACGTGCAGTGTGTAGGATTTTGGGGGATCTATTAGCAGAAATTGAATATGATATTCATAATTATGTTTGCATTAATGTATAATCACTTGAAACTAAAATTGTTGTGTTTTCGTTAGCTTAGAATGAGCCAGTCATATCTACATAGGGAGCTTTTCCATGGAGCCCGCCATGTTGCATCGGCATGTTTCTACAGTAGCCCAGAACGGACAAACCAAACACTGGCTCTAGAGAGAGCCTTTCGCTTTTTTACGCTGAAGTGGCAGCCATAGGTTTTCCTACAACCTTGGAAAGGGAAGGGTGAGGGGAGGGGTATTCAGTTGGCTGCAATCTGCAACCTCACCGCTGGATGCCACTAAATCCTACACACTGGTCCTTTAAATGCTGAGCTGTAATCAACAAACAGAACACTTGCGTAAGTGGCAGGTGCCTCAAGGTGTTGAAGAACTGAGGGCAAACATAATGCATCATCGACAGACCTATTTGCCCTACATGCAAAGTGACAACACTGGACACCATCCACCTGCTGTTTTACCTGCTGGTATTGTCAAAGGCCTCTTTGATGGCGTGAAAACCATCTGTGCTCTCCAGCCAGGCCTTGACCTCAGCAGCCTGGCAGGCAGAGGGCAGCCTCACTACAGGTCCTCGAGTCATGCTGTCAGCCAGGATACGACTGCTGGCTCCGCCTCCCAACTACAGCACACAGGGGACAGGGCCACAAGTTAGATAGTGTAGATAGTATATATCAGCACATGATGGTCATAGTACAGCTGAAGATTCTAAACAAATAGAAAAGGGCTGAATAAAATAATAGAATCACCACTTAAAAGCAATATTGTATGTGTCAGCTTTAACACAGGTCCTACATGAGATTTCAAAGCAACATGTGACATGGACACCTACACAAAGGTCATTACCTGTCACTGGTGACTTAGAGACTAATTATTGTATGCTTTCATATTTTAGTATGAAAACCCATGACATTTTCCCACAGGATGCTGTATGATAACAGTAAATACGAGACTGTGGCTGACCTGAAGACAGTGGCTGGATAGTTACTATTCATATGCTGAGTGTGAATTACTTTGTCCACCCCGGTACTTGTCCTCTAAGACCCTATCAGCACCTTTGGAAAACAACATGTCTGACACTCACAGCGATTGCTCGACAACCGCGGTTGGTGCTGGCAACCAAGCAGCCCTCTGTGGTTGCCATGGGAACCTGGAACTGTTTCCTATCCAGATACAGTGGTCCAGCCACGCCCACTGGTACAGGCATGTAGCCAATCACATTCTCACAGCAGGTGCCCAAAACCTGGAAAACAGAGATGCTGATGAAAACAGGAAGCAGAGTGTTACAGTGTTTGTCTTGTGTGTGCGTATGTGTCTTCACCTTGGAGTAGTCGTAGTCTGTGTATGGCAGGGAGGAGAGCGCAGACGGAGAGGGAAGCTGCGCAGATAATATCTGTCTTCGTATGGCCACTCCTCTCTCTGGTCTCTCCATCATGGCCTCCAGTTTGTATGCAGGGATGTGTTTGGAATTGACTAGCAGCATCACCTCAGTATCACTCAGGAAACGGGGCCCCAGCTGCAAGAGACACAATCATACGTTGTGTATTCTGGCCAGTGGCCACAGACCAGTAGCCATAGACTGGTGGCCAGTGACTCTACTTAAAAAAAAAATCACTTACGATTAGAAGAAACAAGTAAAGTAGTTTCACATTGGACAACACAGACTGTGTTTGTTATTTACACTATATACATTACAGATAATCACAAACTGCTTAGTATTTTCAACAGATACATGTTTACAGCCCACAAGCCAGTGAAGCTTGTTGCTATGGATAAGTTTAATATTAGAACCAACACATTTTATACCAGTTAATTCCATATTCAAGTTATCTAGACTCACAGCAGGTTTTACTTGTACTGGCTGTAGAGTGAAAGTGATCATCACTTGTTATGAGAGTTGTGCATGCAGCTTAGCATTACTTTAAATGTTAGCCAGCTTAATGTCTCTGCTTCTGCTAATGTTAACAATTCATTTCTGACCACGGGTTGTTATCCTTAAAAATATTCTTATCTCGGGGGGCTTACTAGAAGAAACATTCCAGTGCAGAATTGGAGAAATGTATCTAACTTGCAATGAAACTTCACCCTACATGTGATGTGGACCAATATATCTTGTCTGAGAAAGTGTAAAGGTGAGCTGAGTGAATGTGAGGAAAGCCCTACAGTCTTATCGGTGGGATATGGCTCCACGACTGAACCATTTAGGGAGCTGGGAAGTGGGCCGAGGTGACATAACCATTCAGCCACCTGAGGGAGGTTAGCTGAGTTGTCAGCTGTGAAAAGAAGGTTTTATGGGTTTTTGTGTAATGTCTTACCTTAGGGTTTTTGAGGATGGTCACACATTCGTCCAGGCCTCTGGGCTTTGGGGGGAGGCTTGGACGATCTGTCTTGGACTTGAGCTCTTCATCTTCCTCCCCCACAACAAAAAAGCTCTTTGGCTGGGGATCTGCGGCCGGGACAGACAGGGGCCGGATAACCTCATCTAGGAAAACAAGGTGGAGTTGGATACCACACTGCTACACAATTCATCTGCTACTGCATCATCATTAAGCACAGACACACCTCTCTCTGTCTTGTTGGTGTGTGCCGAAGCAGCCACGCTCTGGCTGGGAGTGAGGGGTCGGGGCTCCTTCATGCAGCAGGTCTCAGTGGGCCGACGTAGGGTCATGGCAGGGGTGGACATAGTGATGGGATTCTTCAGTGACAGCGTAGACTCCATCTCAACCTGCTCAAAGAAGATGTACTTGATAGCCAGCAGCAGAGCCAAGGCCAGACAGATCCCCTGCTCTATGTCCATGGTTATCATCCTGCAGGGGAAGAGGGACAATAACATGTACAACAAGTTTTACTAGTAATTTCACAAGTTGCCAATTTGATTGGCAACTCGGTTGGGGTTTCAGCTGGGCTGTTTAAGCTGACTGTTACTTGCTCAATGACTTTAGTTACATTTTCCTAATCAGTCCAGGGATTTTAATAAGTGACCTTCCATAACCTCAACCATCAAATTACTACAAAAAGTACTTACAAAATGGTCCAGCTAGCATGGAATACATCTAAATATCTAATGTCCAATATTGCAGTATTGTGACACTAGAGGAGATCACTGCAGAAACAGCTGAGACAACTTCTTTAAAAAGTTTTGCATTGTTGTTGTGGTTTCAGAGTCTGCCGATGTCATAACTTCACATCCTGTACAAACAGAGTGGGAATTTCTGGGACAACTTCACCTACTTCCAAGGGGCATGGAAAAGGAAAAAGTCTGAAGAGGTCAAAACTCCAGCAACACTTGAAGTATAAACTATATTGTCATAATCAGATGATGACCCTGAACATGTTGGTCTTTATACTACAAGTGCTGCTGGAGTTTTGACCTCTTCTTACCTCACATCCTGACATAAGCCGTGTTTCCACTAAGCAGTCCAGTTCAGTTCATTTCAGTTCAGCTCATTTCACATTAGAACGGTTATTTTCGCGTTTCCATTGTCAAAAGTTGTGGTTGGTACCAATGGAACCGCTCCATACCGTCCCCTTTTTTCGTTACCCCTCTGTTGGGGTACCTAGCATGCTGACCCGGTACTAAAAGGTGCACTGCAGTCACTGATTGGTCAACAGAATTGTCACGCTACTTACATGCAGAGGTGCAGTGCTGCCAGAGCGCACTGGAACAACTCTCAGCCACTTTCTCCAAGTGAGGAAACAGAATATTCACAGTTGACATAATCTGGTTGAAATTCATAAACATTTTTTAAGCGCTTGAAGATCCAATCATCTCTAAAGCGAGTGTCATGCAAGAGAGCCAATAAAAACAAACGGAATGGTCAAAGTTGTCATATTGACATTTAAGGTTGTGTTGATTGATTCACGACGTCAACTCATGCATTGAGTAACATGCAAGAAAACATTCCACCTTAAAAGTTGCCGGTATAGCTGGAGGTGTAGCCTTTGATCGGCAGTGAATTAAATAATTTTTTCTCCAGTCTACAGCGAGCTCACGTTAACTAGTAAAGATGAAAAGACAGCAAAACATCCTTCATTTTAGAAACTTTTGCATCTTCTCCTGAGAATGGATGTTTTGAATGCGTCTTCATTTGCTCGACACAAGTAAGTAAATTAAATCATCTGCTTAACATTACGTGGTTGACGCGCTATTACCATCCGGTAACAACCCCGCCTACATTTAAGAGTACTGTCTGTGGTGGAAAAGCAAAACAGATCTATATACTATGCCAAAGGTACTATACCAAAGTGCTTAGTCAAAACGCAGCTATACAGTCTCCATTGTTCATGAGCTTAATTGCATCTTGCTGATACATAGCATTCATTTCTAAGGACATGCCCAACGAATGCTCCAACGCAATTTAGGAAATGCAGGGTAGCCGTTACGCACACACGAACACGTAGTTAAGAGCAAGCATATCACTAGTCTCACCTGGTGAGGTAGAAGTGCCAAAGCGGTTTCTCTGGCTCGATCCTCCTGGGTGAGAGGTGGTCTAGTTCCATGCCGACCTGTGGGATGCCCACTGTGGTGTTTATGGACAAAGGCTCAGCAATCCAGCGGCTGTGGGCGTGAACCATCACCAGGCCCAGAGACTGCACACAGAGCAGAGAGGAGAAATAACACCCATATTCAGATGAAACAAAGACACAAATAAAGAAAGAGAGGTGTTACCATGATCATTTTGACTCTCTGGGTTACAGGGTTGGGTTTGTTGTCCTCCTCCTCCTCCATCACTCTGGAGAAGTGGCTCAACTGCCAGATAGGATGGCCTTCCTGACTTTCACGGGACAACTATAGGAACAAACACAACATGATCAACTGACATTAACACACACATGTACACACACACAAAACACAGCACCCTTACCTCCAGCACCAGGGAGACACACGCAGGGAAGAAAGTCATGAACACAAAGTAGTTGGCCAAGACAGACATGCAGCCAAAGCAGCACATGATTTCCAACTGCCGCACACCTGAAACATACAAGACAGATACTCAGGCATTCACAAGAACACACATTGGAAGTGGACACTATATCACCAAAATAACCAGATCAGAAAACCACTTTCCACTATCTGCATACAGTGGGAAGCTGCTCAACGTGCCACTCTTCTTTCATTTCCTCTTGGTCAGCTAACAGCAGAATAGGCCATCTGCTAAGGAGTGTGGTTGACTGGACCGACTGTTTTTTTTACATCTGTTTATTGGTATTCTAGTTAACTAACAAACAGTAAGCATTGCATTCATATCATATAAAATATTACAAAAACAGTCCAAAATGTACATACACCGAAACACTTAAAAAACAATAGGACATATACAGTATAAATAATAACCAAGGTACAAAGCTGCTATACATGGTGATTATTTACATCTCACAATAGGTATAACCTAGTTATTGTAGCAAAGGGTTAGGAGGATATTTATTGCCTAGCCTCTACATAATCAATGAAGGGTTGCCATGTCTTATGGAATTTCTCAATGGAACCTCGTAAAGTGAATCTGAGTTTTTCCAGTTTAAGGTGTTGCATAACATCTTTGATCAACATAGTGTAAGTGGGAGGTTGTGCCTGTTTCCAGTTAAATAGAATTAATCTGCATGCTAAAAGGGTTATGAACCTTGCCACAGTGGAGGTGAGTCCTTTAAGAGGTCTGTCCTCTCCCAGTACCCCAAATACAGCCAACACCGGGTCAGGTTCTACCCTGTGTCCCAGGATATCAGACAAAGTTTTAAAAATTGAGTTCCAGAAACTAGACAATTTCGGGCATAGCCAGAACATGTGCTCCAGCGAGGCAGGAAATACCCCACAATGGTCACACAGGATCTATATTAGGATACATTTTAGAAACCCTCCTGTGCCCAGATCCACAGCTCCTCCATTAAGCAGATGCCCAAGTCCTCCTCCCAAGCAGATTTCAGAAAATCTAGGGATATATCTAACTGATTAGACATACAGTTATAGATATACCATATTACCCCTCTAGATGAAGGATCAACAGAAGACAAAGATTCCATCTGGGTGCTATTAGGTGCACTGGGAAAGGTCGATGTATTGGATCTAATACAGATACGAATTTGTAGAAACCGAAAGAAATGGGTTTGAGGCAGACTGAATTTATTGCGCAGTAATTTAAAAGAGGGAAACATGCCATTGATATGAAGATCTTTCATTTTTATAATGCCATTACGAGTCCATAACTGAAAGGAGCTATCTAATAGAGTGGGATGGAAATGGTGGTTTGCGCACAGAGGAGCAAGGAGAGAATTCCCATGCCATCCAAAATGCTGTCTTATTTTAGTCCAGATTTTAAGGGACTGTCTCACAACAGGATTGGTGTTTGCAAATTCTGATGGCATAGGAAAGGAAGAGAATAACAGTGCACCAGGAGAGGTAGGATGACATGAGGTCTGCTCAATTATCGCCCAGGTATCTGAAGGACTTTCCAACCAACTTGAATGGAAATTAGGAGTGCGGCAGATTCTGGGCAACTGTGTTGATGGGAAACAGTTCACTCTTAGATATGTTAGGCTTGTACCCAGAAATCCTACCAAACATCCTCAGCACAGACATAATACTTGGAAATGATTCAATTGGGCATTGGGGGTTTGGACTAGGAGAGTAAATAATATTGAAAAGTCTACGAAGGTTTTAAAATAAGTCTATTCTTAATAAAGCCCGTTTGATCGAGTGAAATAATCATGGAAATGACTTTTTCCAGCAGGGTGGCCAGAGTTTTAGCTAATAATTTTGTGTCTACATTCAAAAGGCTGAGGGATCTAAAGGAGCCCGGGTTTAGTGGGTCTTTATCCCGCTTGAGCAAAACAGAGATGTAGGCCCAGTAAAAAGTTGGAGGAAGTGGCATTGAACGATTCGTTAAAAATTTCGAGCAGTAGAGGAGAAATCAACACTGAAAAAGCTTTATGGGACTCCGAACTGAAACCATCGGGTCCTGGAGCTTTAGAACTTTGCATGCTTTTTATGGAATGGTTCAATTCCTCAAGAGACAGGGGTTCATCAAGTTGTGCTTTAGCTTCTGCAGATATCATTGGGATATCTAATTCACTGAAAAAATCATCTATTAAAGTGGTGTCACCCTCCAACTCCGAGGAATATAAACGAGTGTAGAATTGTTCGAATTCCTTATTTATAACCTGTTGAGAAACAGTTGTCTGTCCAGAATTAGTTCGAATTTCAGTTATCATTCTTGAAGCAGCTGATTGTCTGATTTGTAAAGCCAGAAGCCTCCCAGCTTTCTCATCATGTTCATAAGACCTGTGACGGGCTTGTACTAACAGCCGTGCTGTTTCATCTGTGGATAGAAGGTCAAATTCTGTTTGAAGTGCTAATCTTTGTTTGTACAGGTCAGGAGTGGGAGATACAGAATACCGACGGTCCAGATCTAAAATCTGATCAGTAATGCTAAAAATATGGTCTACTCGCTGTCTATTAGCAGCCGCACTGTCAGAAATTATTTGGCCACGAAGGTAGGCTTTTAGAGCCTCCCACAGAGTGCTCTTTGATACGTCTCCTGTGTTATTTGTTGTCAGAAAGAATTCAATCTGGGACATTATAAATTCTGTGAATGATTTGTCTGCCAATAACAGATTATTAAAGCGCCAATTTCTGGGCATATTTTGGTTCAAAAATGCCAGCTGCATTAAGTGTGGGGCATGGTCTGAAATGACTACGGCCTCATAATCACACCGCCTAACTGAAAGGAGAAGTTTACAGCCAATAAGAAAATAATCATTTCGACTAAATGAATGGTGAACAGAGGAAAAAAAAAAGAATAACTACGACATGATGGATACTTGAATTGCCAGGGGTCAGTGATTTTATATGTATCAAGGAAAGACTGAATCAGTTTAGCAGATTTTTGTCAGTGATTGGGTTTTATTAGATGACTTATCTAGTTTGGGGTCAAGGACACAGTTAAATTAGCATTAGCTAAAATTAGAGGAATGTTACACAGGTTCCCAGTAACCACAACAAACCTACCAAGTGGATCAGAGGTAATGTGGGATGAGACGAAAGGAATGTTTTTATTAATTAGAACTGCAGTTCCCAGAGATTTAAAATGGAAATTTGAATGTAACAATTGGCCAACCCACCCCTTTCGCAACCAAAAATGGTCTTGTTTCTCAAGTGCGTCTCCTGTAGAAATGCAATTTCAGCATTTTAAAAATGTGCACAGAAAGATGTCATAGCAACCTAGTCCTGTTACTATCATATTAACTGTATTGACATCAAATACAATTATAGCAAACAGCTTTGTAAAGAGATGAATAACGCACAGACAACAAAAGAGAACAAAAACAATACCCTCCCTCCCTCCACTGCCTTTCCCCAACTGCAAAGCAAGAAAATCCCACATTAGCACAGATCTGAACATTGTGTAGTGACTACACAACCTAAACTACTTCTGAAATTCGGTTTAGCTGCAGCTCCCTTTTTGAACTAAAATAGTCAAACACATTCTTAAATGTATGCAGACATATCTGCATAAACATAACCTTTCAACCATAATATAACAGAGGAAGAAACTGGACTGAAATGCAAAAGCTCAGGTTTACCTCGCTGTCCTTAGATATAAAAGTGGGCTTCTTTAGATTGAAATAATAATAAATACATTAAAGCTGCAAGCAGCGATGAACGGGCTCTCGCACCCTTGTGCACGTCAGGGGGAGCGGTAGCCGCGGTGTCCTCACAGGAGGCCGGTAGACATGGCTTTGAAGTTTCGTGACCGTTGGACACTGCCTGAACGAGATAAATGTCACTTCCTGTGTCCACTATGTGGCGCTGAAAAACACATACTAATTACACATCATGTTGCTGGATATCATGTATAGACCCCGCCATGTAAATTTCATGTAAATCGGATTATCTTTGTCACATAAGGCTGACTTCCTGTTGTCAGTAGGTGGCGCTATGGCTAATAGCTGAATATTAGCATGTAGATGTCTTCAGGCCGGGATTTTTATCAAACATGTGAAGTTTGGGGTAGACTGGACAATGCATATTTGAGTTACAACAACTTGATGTTTCATGGCGAAACCCGCAAAATGGCCGCCACACCACGGCCACGCCGTTAGACGAAAACTCACAAATAGCACAACTTTTCATCACGAAGGTCTTTAGATTGCACTGACCAAAGTTGAAGTGGACGTGATTAATTCTGTAGGAGGAGTTTGTTAAAGTATGACTCCTGTAAATGGCCCAAAATACACTGAAATTTGAAATTAAATTCAAAATGGCTGACTTCCAGTTGGGTTTAGGTCATGGCACCAGACACTTTTTTTTCAGTCTTGAAATGTTACATGTGCCTAGCAAGTTTCATACATCTCGGTGAAACGTGCAGCGAGGGCTGCTTCATTGAAATTTTTTAGGGGGCGCTATGGAGCCATTTTGCCACACACAATCCTGCGACCCACATCAGATATCTATTTTCAACCCTTCCGATGTCTGTGTCAAGTTTCGTGAGTTTTCGAGCATCCCTAGCCCCTCAAAAACAGCTTCCTGTTTCATGGCGAATGATACGTCGCCATGGCAACAGCGTTCCATGAAAACTCACAATCTTCACAATAAAGCATCATCAAGGTCTTAGGGTTTTACTGACCAAATTTGAAGGGGATATGGTGAACCTGCTAGGATTAGTACATTAAAATACAACACATATAACTTCCTGTTCTCAGTGGGTGGCGCTATGAGTCTGAGTGACTTTTGGTATGTAGATGTATTCAGGCCTAAAGTCTTGTCAAGCATGTGAAATCTGGGCCAGATTTGACCATGTACAGCCGAGTTACAACAGCTTCTTGTTTGATGGCGGCACATCGAAATCGCCACGTCGCCACAGTAACGCCGTTTGATGAAAACTCACAATCTTCACAATAAAGCATCATCAACATTTTAAGGCTTTCCTGACCACATTTGAGGTGGATGTGGTTAACCCTCTAGGAGGAGTGCATCAAAGTGTAAAACATGTCATTTCCCGTTGCCAGTAGGTGGTGCTATGACTATGACAGAATATTAGCATGTAGATGTCTTCAGGTCGGGACTGTGATCAAACATGTGAAGTTTGGGGCAGATTGGATAATGTACGGGGGAGTTACAAGAACTTGATGTTTCATGGAGAAAAATGGCCGCCATGCCACGTCCACGCCGTCTGACAAAAAGTCACAGATGGCATTTCATCGTGAAGGTCTTTAGACTGCACTGCCAAAATTTGAATTTGATCTGATGAATTCTGTAGGAGGAGTTTGTTAAAGTATGGAGACAGCAAATCGCCAAAAATGACCACTAAATTCAAAATGGCTGACTTCCTGTTGGATTTAGGGAATGGCACCAAGAGGATTTTTTGTTCGTCTGGACAAGATACATAAGCCTACCAAATTTCAGCCGTGTACGTCAAACTAAGTGGTTGTCTTTCGTTTGTAGGGGGCGCTCTTCAGCCCCTTTGCCACGCCCAAAGCCAAGTCCCATATAAGACTGCAACGTACCGCACTTGTGATGTGTGTGCCAAGTTTGGTAACTTTTCGAGTATGTTTAGACCCTCAAAAATGCGCTCAAAGTGTGAAAGAATAAGAATAATTCCTTCAATTACAATAGGGTCCTTGCAGCAGTCGCTGCCCGGGCCCTAATAATTCCAAAAACATGGTGTGTAAATATTATACCTCAGCCAGGGGGACTCAAAGTTGACCAAAATTACAAATATACACAGCTAAGGACGACATTATCTGGTTCAGGGCCTGTGTTTCACAGTGTACAATGGCCCACAATGGTAATCCCCCTATCTGTATCAGAAGGTTTATATTAGAGGTCTGAGCTAGAGCATTGTGCAGTACTCAAGTCCAGCAGCGAGAGGCAACAACACGCCAATGGAGGTCGAGCCCACCGAAAAGCAAAGGAAGAAGATGGCTTATGTTTTCTTAACTCTTGAGGCCACCGTAGTCCACAGAAACAGGAAGTGAGGTCATCGTGTTCACATTTACCATGAGAAACAAAACAGTTCACCAAGTACGAAATAAAACATTGACACAAAAAGTCCTTCTATTATAATAAAATGCTTCCAGAAAGTGAATAAATAAAAGTCTGGTCGTGACTTAAAATGATGAGATAGATAACAATGTTAGCTTAGCCAACGTTAGCCATATTAGATATATTAGCTACCGTTTCTCTGGTACCATGGCTATGTGGAAGGTAGTCCGACCATTAAACTAACCATCTCAAATTAGACCAAAATAATGTTACGTTACTCACTCGGGTACCAATCTATGGATGCGGGGCAATCTCTGTACGGTAAAACTCAGAAGCTGATTCTGGAGTGTTGAATTTGTGCCTGACACCACTGAAGTTCATGGACAGGACAGCAGGGAAGAATAGACTGTACTCGATCCTGGACTTGTGCAGGTTAGCTTTCACTGGATTGAAGGCAGCTCGAAGTTTGCCAACCTCGGGAGGGAGATCCGGGAAGATGTGAATGGGCGAGTCTTGGTAAGAGAGCCTGGACCGACCGTTTTGACGGATACGCTTGGTGTCAGCAGGGTGAAGGCTAGGGGGGGAATGTTTAAGACGCTATTTGACAATCCGACAAGCACTTACTGTCTCAGCAGCATACTGTCTCCTCCAACTCTATGATCACTTCTTATTTCTTAAACATAGCTAAAGTATTGCTGACACCAAAATTAAGCAACCCTAATGAGAGTTAGAAAGTTAAAGGATTCTTAAAGAGTAACTTAACTGCAAGCAGAAAAGCAGCGTTTTGCTGTTCTCTCTGGTTGAAAGCCTATTTCACCTCTGTAACCACACCAAACAGTGAAGTCATGGTGTACAGTGGTGACAGTTTGGGTCATAATTTTACTATTTCTCTTCCAGATAAGTTCGTCTAACGTGGAGGTTTGTCTGAAACACTGCTCGTGTTTCTTGACCTGTCTGACTTCTTTTTAGAGATGTTGCCACATTCTCAGATCTCAGAAAGTTTTTCTTTAACGTGTTTTTTTCCTTTCAGCAGCTCATTTCCTTGAGCTTTTTCAATTTACGTTTAAATGAGCTTGCCTTCATCAATACTTGACCCCCGTGAATAAGATGAAAACTGTGTGATCTCAGCTCAAGGAACAAAGCACAGTAAAATGCTTAAAGCCCTGGCAATGCAAACCTTAGACCTCATTCAAGGAATAAATGAAATTCCAAATGGCAGCAAGTACCTGACATGGTTCCCACTCCAATCACTAAGCACTCCACCAGGGCGTCAAGAGTGAAGGTAGGTCCCAGTACTGCCATGCCACGAGCAATGTTGTCCCTCACTTCCTCCTGAAAAAGTTGCAGTACAATGTACCAGTCAGGGCTACTGTTGAATTCCATGTGGCACGATGCAATATGATGAGTGAATATTTCAACATACCTGAGAATTGGAGCTTAAAGCGAACTTGGCAAGAGCACATGCTTTGGAGAGGTCGATGAGAAGCAGGAAGAAGGGCAAAGCCTCACTGGAGGTCAGAATGGAACAATCAACTGCAGTTTTTCACAGTGTTTCACACTGATAAGAACGGACAATATGCAGAGTGTGTCCTTACTTGAGGCCCGTGAGCTCTTTATCAAGAAAGTGAATGACCACTGTGCTGAATACGAAGCTGGAGAATATGGTGAAAAGGCCAGCAATGCCTGCAAGAGAGGAGATGGAGTGCATTTTAGCTATATCTAATTAGTTAGGTCAAAAGCTCTACTTCATCTACATCCATAAGACTGATAGTATCTTAGTCACTTTTGACATCTTATTAACATCTTATGTGCCTCAATATTTTACCTAAAATATATTTGGATCCCAGTTGTCTCAAGTTCTGAAACTGGAAGTAAATATAGATGATGGCGATGCAACGTGTGATGGTCAGGATGATGATATCACTGCTCAGAATTTGCTGCAAAAAGAGAAGAAAATCAGAGGCAAGGTCACAAAGAATTATTAGACATGTATGGTTTTAAGTGAGTACTTAAAGAAATAGTTGGATGTTTTGGGAAATATCCTTAGACGTTAGCTCAGCTGAGCACAAACACAGCTAGCCTGGCTCTGTCCAAACGTAACAAAATCCACCGACCAGCACCTCTAAAGCTCACTAATTGACCTGTTATATCTCATTTGTTAACTTTCATCCCTAGAGTCATGGCTCTACCACTACTAAAAATGCATTATGTCTTTAAGGATTTATGGCTATTGGTCATGACAATGCATACTACAATTAAGGGCACTACGAGCTGTGTGGTTAGTAAGACTATTATAATACTGTAAGTATATTAGTGTGACAGCTGAATTGCAAGTGGGAAGGCAGTCCTGAGGCTCTTTCACTCTAAGTCGATGGCCTACTTTACACTGTGTGGGGGATGCACTACTACAGATACCATTTTCTTGATCATCTCGATCACTCACCTCCTCTGTTTTGGGGCAGTCAAAGTTCCAGCCACAGATCTGGTCATTGCCAGTGAACATGTTCATGGACATCATACAGATGGTGAGGGTGACTGTGCCAACGATCACCTCCCAGGGGTGGGAGGCCACCAGGAGGCCATGCATACGGAACAGACGGGTCAGCATGGTGCAACAGTACTACCAAATAACACAAGTACAGTAATGTAAGCTGGGAGAGGCTGGAAGTGGATGTCGTGGGCAGAGCAACGTGGAAAACAAAAGCATTCACAATGTGAACAGGTTATGTCAGTGACCATAGGAAACACAACCACAATAGAACAATCAAAAATCTTTTTCTTTTGCACATTTTATTTACTTGAGTGTTTCAATTTTATGCTAATAATCCAGTTATACAGTATAGATAACCCTTAAACAGCTTGAAATGGGCCATTCTGCATAGTGAATACCTACTTTTACTTTTAATACTTTGAGCTTTGGTCCAACATCAGACTGTCTATTTTATGTTATATCTTGTGTTTAACTTGCTTTTACTTGATTTGTTCTTGTGTAATTCAGTCATTCTGCCATTGAATTTTGTCTTTTTACTCTTTATATTCAGGTATGAACATATTTCTTCTGTAAATTGTGTTAGAGTCTTTTCATTCAGTGTATTGCCAGAAACTGAAGCATTCCACTTTCTCTTTACTTCCAACTGTCACTCATTTCAAATGAATCAGATGCAATATTGTGGTGTGGCAGGTAGAAACCAATCTTATTTCACAGAAGGAAGAATGTGTCATACAGCCAAGAGTAGATGGCCAAGACCGACACCTAGCCAAAGCAGCAAATTCTGTCCAACATGAATATAATTCAAGGAATAAGAAGCTGTATCATCAATATTAAATTAATTACTTTGTACACTGAAAAGTACCCTGGTGGTCGTTCTCAAAAGACAGCGATCACCTAGTTCTTGATTTGCAAAACAATTATCACCTATAAATTCTTCATGACTCCACAGTAAATTTGTGTTAATATTAAGAGACACGTGTTCAGGTTGGTTACACTGCGTAGACTTGCGGCTGCGCAGCCGGTCGAAGTCATTCTGGATCAATGTGGGCTGTACAGGCCTGAATGTACTCACAACTGACTATTGAAGACATAAGATCGACTCACCTCGAGCGGGTAAGAGAGTGGTAATTGAGAGCGAGGTTTGATGGTGAACAGGTTCCAGACTCCCGGTGTGAAGCGTAGACAGCCGCTCTTCCCGACGTACTGAAAGGCTGAGCTGCAGCTTGCTGAAGACCGATGGAACGATGGCACGCTACTACATCATCCGACACTTCAGCCAATCACATCGGTCACCTGCTTCACAAACGCTTTATCCACGCCCCGTTTCCTAGGCGACAGCAGTAAAGAGGCGTGGCAAGAGTGAAGGACGCCTCATCTCACCACCACACACGCAGAAGATTGTACAGCAGGAGACTGTGGGCAAGTCTGTGCCTCGTGGATTGGTAGTTTAACACTGTCCTACAGCTGCAGCTGTTTGACTCAGTTTCACTACAAACTTCACAATATTGTGTGTGCACTGTTTTACAAAAAACATAAGCTTGAGGAGGCCAGAGGTATGGACAAAGGAACATGAGGAGTGGAAACCTGTTTTCTGAACTGAAAATCTCATTCAAACCACTGGTACTTAAATGGGATCCTATTTGGCATTTTCAAATTTCAAATCCCATTTCATGTTGCATGTGATCATTTTATTCCTGTATTTCCTCAAAGTGGACTACATATTTTTGGTTAGAAATGCAAGTGCATTGCATTTTCATAACTATAAGTAGGCTCATGTGCACATTTTACAGAAATTAGCTTTAAAAATGACATTTTGGTAATGGGATTCTCAGTGTTTCTGGGACAGTGGCTATATATTTACTGGAATAACCAATTTGAGCTATAAATAACACCTTTATTGAACCTTATTTTAACAGTTTCCATCCAACACAAAGTTACACTTTCTTCCACTCTTTTTTCATGATCTGAGATTTGCTGTTGATACTGACATTTCCCAGAGGATGATTCCTAGGATTTTGGTGCCCCCCTGAACTTTACTCTAGTGCCACCATCGGGCCAAATTATGCTCTCTGATAAGTACTTTGGTCCACATCAAGAGCATAACAGTGTCAGTATAAGCTAACTATAAATGACAAACAAGTGAGACAAGGAAAGTATCACTGTGGAGAGATGAAAGGAAATATCACTACTTGTAGTGCTGCCCCCTTGTCTTCTTCTTCTGTCCCCTGTAAATATTCAAATACCATGAAAACTAAAACTGATACTAAAATAAAGAAGACTAATTAAGATAAATTCTTCAGGTGAAGAGTAGGCCTACACTGTGAAATTAGTTCCCATTGACACTGTGAGGTAAAACTTTGCGAAATGGTAGGGAAGTAACCAGATAACTGCAGTGCATGTTGGTGTTCTCTGATTTGTAGCCTGGTTTCTTGAGTGCAACTGCAACAAAGTCACTTAATCTCAATTACCAGCAGTGGTTGAAAGTTTCAATAGGCTACTGTATTTAAATAAAATGAGTTACATCTCAACCAGATAGAATAGGCCTAGTAAAATGCTTTTTACACATTAATGCATCAATAATAATTAAAAAATATTGGAAATAATTTACTTTTGATACTTTACATGCATTTTACTGATAATGCTTCTGTAGCCTACTTAAGATCTTGTAAGCAGTGTTTCACTTCAGTTTCACTTGAGTAAAGGACGTGAATACTTCCACTACTTCTTACCAGACTAACTGCCTAAATGACGGCAGTGAAGTTAGTTTGGATATTAGACAGAGATTCATTAGACAGAGGGATCTTCTCACTCAGCTTCAGCCGGTGTTGGCAGTAACAGGATGGTTAATTTTGTAGAAAAATATTCATATAAAATAGAAGAAGCGCTAAGATCCATTAAAAAGAGGTGTGTCTTATTTGGCCAGTATATGAATGTTCAAGGTAGTGATTCGGAGTCACTGGGTCACATGACATAGAAAAAATGTGCCATTATTTTCTGTCAAAACATTTAAAATAAAGAAAATACACATTAGCAATCAAAAGTGTGCTACATGAGACCAATTTAGTATCATTTTTTCATCATAATTTTCACTAAGGCATTGAAAAGAACATTTGTGTCAAACAGTAAGTTATTGATATGAAACCCCTGTGGTTAAGAGTGAGTATCGGAGGTAACCTGCTGCCAACACTGTAGAGATGGGATGTTCGACTCTTTTTACTGACTCGAGTTTGTATGAGTCACTCACTAAAGAGAATCGGGTTTTTGAGTCACTTGAGTCACTTGAGTCAGTTACCCAGAGCTTAATGCGCACCAGAGACTTCCGCCGACCAAGCCGGCTAACTTCCGGTTTAGCCCTCCACTAACTTGGATGGGGATAAAATAATTTAATCGTGTGTCTCTCCTAGACTTTCCAAATGTTATTGGACTGAATTGATCAAATTCTGATACTGAAACGAGTCATTTTGTGGGGGTCGTGACGCTCCTTTCCCCATGATTGTGTGCGGGAAAATGCTTTGCCCAGAAGCACTCGACCTGTTTCAGTGCTGCTAACTCGAGTTGGCAGCACTACCCACTGAAAACGAGTTCCACCCAATCAGTCCCCACCATAGACTGTCCCCACTGATTTACACGATTAGACCAAGAGCTCTCAAAGACAAAACGTTTATTCTAAACTCTCTCTCTGTGTATAAAAAATTAAATAAAATATGTCATAATGCAAAAGAAATGCAAATAGCCTACTTTATAG
>NTHP01000886.1:44955-86185 GCA_003416845.1 Oplegnathus fasciatus | reverse complement strand
AAGTTTATTAATTAGACATATGGCTGCCACACTTCAAAGAGGATAACAGCCCTCCAAAGGATGTGGATGCTCTCTCTCTCTCCCATTCCTCCTCTTCTTCACTGAGATCACGCACCACTGACTGATAAACTACTCACAACGAGGACACAAAAATTGCTGCAGACTGCTACAGATACTTTACTTCAGCCAGGAAACAAAAAAAGAAATGCTGTGAAGTCAACTTACAGCTTTTTATGAAGATAAAAAACATATTGTAAAGTAGTTGTTATGTTAACAGCATCTATGCTTGAATGAGTTAGCTAAGTTGTAGCCATGCTAGCAGCATGGCCAGCCTGATCTCACAAAAATACGTGCAATGACCACAACCTCTTAACACTGCATTACGTGGTGGTGGCACGTAATGTGTTAAAATTACATGTCGTCAGGACTACTTTCAAGGTAATGTATTTGAAGTGGAAGATTCTTTTGTGTCAGCACCACGTTTTTGTGTTACGTCAGTAGTATAAAGAGCGTGAAGGTCCACCAAGGGAGGTGGACAGGGTGGATGGATGGGTCAAACACAGGACTTTAATGCCAAACTGCAATCGTTTCGTGACTTAAACCATGTGAGAGAAAGGCTTTCTTGTTCTCCCACGTGCCCTTTGTATTAGAAATACTTGAAATGAGCACAACCTCATTACGTGGTGGTGTCATGTGATTTTAACACATTATGTGCCACCACCACATAATGCAGTGTTAAGTGGTCATTTCATGTATTTCTGTGAGATCAGGTCGGCATGGCTCTAGGGATGGCAGTGTTGGTCAGTCGGTCCACCACCTTGGTCCAGACCGAAATACGTCAACAACTATTGGATGGATTGTCATGAAATCTTATACAGCCATTCATGGCACCCATGGTACTGACTCTGGTGATCTTTTTCATTTAGCCCCACCAGCAGGTCAAAAAATTTCACTTATGCAAGTATCTCAAGCTACTAGGTGGATTGGCACCAAATTTTGGACAGACATTCACAGTGCCCAGAGGATATATTCCGAAGACTTTGGTGATCTGCTCATTTGTTGTCTGGCGCCACCATTAGGTTGCCATTGTTGTTTTTTTATTGAAATAACTCAACAGCTGTTGGATGGATTGCTATGGAATTTGGTACACGCATTCATGTTCGCCTCAGGATGAATTGTATTGTATAATATGTATTTATGAACAACATTAATGATATTCCCATCAGCCTCAGCTGTACTTTGTGTTTAGTGCTAATTAGAAAATGTATAATGCTAAACCAAGATGAACTATGGTGAACATGGTAAACGTTATAACTGCTATACAGCATGTTACCATTCTCAGTGTGAGCATGTTAGCTAAAGAAACTCTCTAGTGCAGCCTCACAGAGCTGATATGTGGCTGTAGACTTCAAGTCTTGTTACAACACAGAGACTGGAAACTTAGTTTTGAAATCAATAAAACCCTTGTCTACTGTAGTTCTGTTTTAAGTCATCTTTACTGAGCTTTTATTTGACTTGATTTCATATCAGTGTGTCTTGTTCAGTGAGTTCAAGCCTTAAAGTTGTGAAATAAAGCAGAATACAGTGGATAACTTCACTACCTCATTCCAGGAAAGGTAAGCTTGTTTAAACTTGGTGTGGCAGATTAATCAATGTATTATATTACTTTCGTCTTTTTTATTCTTGGCCTTTTTGCCTTTATTTTGATAGAGACAGCTGAAGAGAGGCAGGAAAGGCAGGAGAGAGAGAGAGGGGATGACTCAGCCTTAATGGTATGCGCCCTCCCCGGTGAGCTACCAGGGTGCCCCCTATGTATTATATTTCTATATAACTGTGCAAATAGTATGTGTATAGATCTACCTGCATCATATTCATTATATTTGCAGTACATATCATAAATGGACTAATATACAGTATATATAAATCATGAAATGATTAGTGAAATTCTGTAATGATTCGCGTATGAATTCTTGAGTTATGGCCAAAAACGTGCTTGTGAGGTCACAGCGACCTTTGACCACCAAATTCTAATCAGTTCTTCCTTGAGTCCAAGTGGCCATTGGTGCCAAATTTGAAGAAATTCCTTCAAGACATTCCTGAGATATCGCGTTCATGAGAATGGGAGGGCCGGGCAGACGGCCACGGCTATCGCCGGTGCGGCATAAAAATGAAATGTGGTAATCTAAATCTAAACAGCAGTCTGTCCCTTCATCTATCTGCCGTCTTATCACTTTCCTGTTGACGCGATGTCTTTCAGTTGTTGGTGTTATTGAACTAAGTGGGTGTGATTCCTGAAGGAGCTTCAGATGTTAATCCTGACTGACTTTCCCCGACATTCACTCCTACTTCTGTTTACTAGCACCTTACTACACATATCCTGTATACATTCATATTCTCAGGGACCCATTAAGTGCTTCTAAGCTGCTTTTACTGCTGCTACAGCACTACTTCACATTACATTTGTTACCTCACTTTACATTTGTTTACACTTACTTATATTTATATTTTTGTATATCTCTTGTACAGTTGTCCTGTTAGTCTGAATGTTTGCTTCTCTCCCACTGAATGTTGCATCATTCATTCTCTTTTTGTCTTGCACCGGGGGACCAGGAGAAACACAATTTTGTTCCTCTGTGTGCTGTACTGCACTGTTTACAGATGGATTACAATAAAGTCTCTCTTATCTCTTACACATCATCCATCCCATCACCATCATCCAACCTGTTGGTCTGTGTGCACATACATGCTAAGTGAACAGATACACCTGCTGGCATGCATGTTCTTACACGCCTTTAAGCAAAGCAGAAAACATGACACTGCTTACAAGTGTCTTTAAATCACAGTGAGTAACCCAGCTCCTCTCTCCACTATTTGAAATGAAACTTTTAATTATTTATAGCAGCTGAACGTCTAGAGGAGCCTTCTGTGGCTGAGAAGCTACCCAGAGCAGAGATCTCAATGTCGGAGTGGAGGATTAAATATTAAATATCAGCTATCAGCTCCAGACTGAAACCCTCAGCAGCAGTTTCTCTTCTGGCATAAAAAGCTTCCTTGTCAGCGCTGTCAGATGAAAGCTTTGTGTCTCTAAATACTGTTACACATGGTATCCAAAAAGTCAGCTTTGCAGGCAGGGAGAAAAGCAGCCTTATTTTTGGACTGAAGGCTGCGTATTTTTACGTTTATACTTACGGTGTTCACAACATACAGCAAGCTGATTCAGGTAAAACAAAAGGAAATAAAGAGGACACAGCGTGAGACTGTCTAGTCACACACTGGTGCGCTCACACTTTTGACAACACACTCACTCAGAGCTCTATTTTGGCCTCAGCTCTCAGTGGTGGCATCAGAGCTGGGAGAGGGTCTGAGTTTCTGCTGAGAGTTGGACTTTACAGTAGCCTCTGCGCGGGGGAAAGGCTAATGTAACTTTCCAGCAGTGAAGACGTGAGCAGAGGACAGAGCACTGAGCCTCTGTAATCTCCAGTCTTATTCATCCATTTACTTGGAATATTGGCAGGTTTAAGAGCTTTAAAGACCTCTTTAATGCTACCTGGAATTCAATTTTAGACCAATTTAAAATCCCATATTAAGAGACAAGATTGTCGGATACAGCCTCACTCTGACTGAATATAAATAGTGAAACCTGGAAAACTATAAATTGGCAAAAGAAATTGGATACAAAAAAAGGACATCAGTGAATTAAGTTGCATGAATAAGACCTAAAGATTATAATGTTACATTTGTACTTTTTAAATTACCAATAACTAATTACTAAGTAATACATACACAATGTATTACTTAGTAATAAGTAGCACCTCATTTTTGCCCCGGGACCCCTTAAGAGATTAATCTTTGCTTAAATTTACTACATAACTCACATAAAATACAATGTATGTAAAACAACAGCACATCTTAAAACGTGGAGAGCATCCAGCATCAACATCTTATCCAAAATAACATCTCCATCAACACTCTGAAGGAGTTTTCTAACTTAGACGGTACCATAAATCTCCATCCATTCACTCCTTATGGAGAATGTAGAGGACACGCTTACATGACTCGAGCCTTTAAAATTCCTCTCTTGCAGATAAGAGCTATTACCGAAGCAGTAAGTGATTGATAATAGAAAAAGTAATGACCGACTCTACCATGGAGTTGTAAGTGAGTGTCACCTTTCTCATACGCCTCAAATCAATTGAGCTTCCTAAGGAAGCAGTGACTTTTCATTAAGTGGGGAACAGGAGAAAATGTGGAATAAAAGCCTGTCTGTAATACAAGCCTGGTTCTCTCTGCTGTTGAGGCCACAAATTGAGACAGCCACTGTGGCCACAAGTGACTTTTGTGGGATCATGGTAAAAGCTAAAAAGTAGTGTTTTGCTAAAGTAGTGCTTTAATTTTTTAGTTTTACATATTTTATGTATATATTATATGTATTGTATATTGTATGGTATATGGTATATGTAACAATGGGGCACAGTTCACCAATAATTTGGATGGAACATACTTTTTTTGTTATTTTGCATACATTTACATTTGTGATATATTTATTTATTGATATTGGACAAACATTGCAATAGTGATTTCAGCTATATCTCAGACTATTTTATATTAATTTAAGAGTGGAAATGCAATGTAAAAAATAAGTATCTTATAGTGAAAAATTAGTTTGTTAGGGAAGTTAGATTTTGAGTTCAATGTCTGGAAACTTTATAGCACCAGCAGTTACTACAACCTGCATGCCAAGAATAATTTTTGAAACTCAACTAAATCCTGCTCTGATGTATATCCTAAAATATGTTCCCAGCTTTCAAGCAGTGTGTTGGTTGGATGAAGGGCTGCCACTGCCTGAGGTGAGCAGTGATTAAAGTGAAGCCCCCTCATGTCTGGGTTTGCATGTATTTACTCGCCTTATTAATTCCACCTTAATGGGACTATAGACAAGAGGACAGGGTACTCAAGTGGTAATTTTCACCTTTTTCCAATCAGGAAAGGCTGAACACACTTTTAATCATCACCTTGCTCCGCACACATAGTTAGGGATGTTCTCACAGCTGGGACTTTGCTCAGCACATGTGTGGGCAGTGAGTTAAGTTTTGTACTATAATGTTGACAATCTGGGCATTCCTGTATACCAGCAAAATAAAAGCTGAGACAACATCTATAGTCACCTACACTGTGGCTGATATCTCCAACACTGTGTAAAATCATGAAATGAATAGTTACATCAAACTAACTGACTGTGTCATCACATGAGCATAATATGATGATATAAATGTAAATAGGCTCAGCAGCCTTGGGACAAAAGACTATTCACACCAAACCAAAACATGTTGGTGTTTAATATTAAAGCCTTGCAGCTCCCAGAAAATGTGCTGATTTAGTTGTTTTCTGCATCTGAAGAAACCAGGAAGGCAGATCAAACAGGACTGCATCCTTGTTTTTCATGCACATTTCACCTTGGTAACTACAGTTTTTGCATTTATCATCCACTGTTTAAAATGTGAACAAATACAATCTTACTAGAAATGCAAGAATCTCTGTCTTTCTGTCTGTCTGTCCTTTGATTATCTCGACAACCGTTCATCCGATCGATTTCACACTTGCTGAGGACCCACGGAAGTGCAGTGTCAAGTGTGAAGTTGTTTGGATGAGCGGTTCTCAAGAAAAGCGCGAGCAGCAATACCGGAGACCAAGCAATCGGCACGTTTTGAACGGGCACTGCACGAGTAACTATAATTTACACATTGCATTGTGAAATTTTTTAGCAAAATGTAGTGTACATACAGTGGACGTTACTTTTTTGTTACATTGTGGGAATTTAATTTGACATGGCACTGTCATAAGATTCCAATCAGTCAGATCATTACGATATTGCCCCAGTCAACTAAGTGCGTGTAATTGTGAAGGGAAATATCTAGGAGGCTATGAAGGAAGTAGCGCCTAAAAATCATACGTTTTTGGGTTCACTCTCTAATTTGTCCCAAATTGCACCAGGAAGCGATGTCACTATAATTTGGCAGATAGACAGGTCTAGTTTTTTGTATTCCAGTGGAACAGTGGAAAGTCTTCCTGGAAGGCTGGAGGTTGTCACAGTAGCAATGCCCTTGGTTTTGGAATGAATTTTGGAGGTATAGTGTACGTTAGTTCTACAAAACAGTGCAACTGAACAGCTTCTGTCACTCTTTCACCAGTGATTCATGACACTCACTGAGTCATAGTTCTGCCTTGTTATTAACTCGTCTAATGGTTCAAAACATACAAACTTCAAGCTGAAAAGGTCACATCTACTTTTCACTAGCTAGCCCAGTTTTTTTTTTTGTTTTTTTTAAGCATGCATCACTGATTACTTGTGACCTGCTGAGGAGCTGAGACATTAACCTCTCATCCACCATCGTGCTAAGGCCCCCAGCCTCAGCCAAACACTACATCGTAGCCTTATTCACCAACGCTCACCCACCATGACACATATTTATTTGGCTCAAGCTGAATGGCACAGTTGGATCATCCACCAGCCGCACTGAAAAATGCAACCAAATGTCCATTCTAGTGGTTGTGTTTCTATGGTCCACCTATAGGGTAGCAGGGTGGATGCCAGCAGGGCAGACGGACAGACAGTGTGTGGCTACCAGCAGTACACTGAGGGGAGAGGGGTGTGTTTGCCGGACTCCTTCCTGAACCAAACAGAGAACCAGATGTCAAGGAGCAAAGCTCAGTGGAGCGCGCTGAAGGGATGAATGGTTTCCTGAGGAAAATACAGTCACTTCTTTCAGGGGTTAAAAGGGTTATCATTCCCCAGAAAGAATTTTAGAATAGATCATGAAAATCTAATGGCGATAACCTATAATAAATAAAGAGAGGTGCAACTAAAGTAAGTTAATTATTAGTCAATTATGTCAAAACTATAGGGTTAGCTAATTAATCCTTTTTTTTTTGTCGTTTTTGCCTTATATTCGATAGTCAAACAAGGTGAGAGAGAGAGATAGGGGTACAATACTCAACAAAGGTGCCCGCACAGGAATCGAACCATGTATGTTGCGGTTATGTGGGATGCACCATAACCATGAGGCTACTGTTAGCCTAGCAGCCTAGTAAAGTCGAACTACTGTTTAACGTGGGAAAATGAAATATTCAATCTGTAATGATCTGTTTGAATTCTAAATTGACAGTGTATAAGCTCAACCCCTTCATGAAGTGCACTGTCTG
This sequence comes from Oplegnathus fasciatus, assembly GCA_003416845.1. Lineage (NCBI taxonomy): Eukaryota > Metazoa > Chordata > Actinopteri > Centrarchiformes > Oplegnathidae > Oplegnathus > Oplegnathus fasciatus. Next base: position 78,985 of record NTHP01000886.1, on the reverse strand, counting down.
TCTGACCCGTGAACTAGGCTATTCTTTTTGTCTTTGCAAAGAATGGAGAAAACTAGCAAATCGTGCTGAAGAGAGAATCATGACACCAAACCGTCTGTGAGCTTTTATGTGGAAGCATTTTGACTTCAATTCAAAACAGTCACATCTGTTTGGAGAAGCAGTGTCACTGTTACTCTGGATAATCCACAGACCTCATTGTAAACAGTTTTCATTGGAAATCTGTTCACAGAGGTCTGCGGATTATCCAGAGTGTACAGGGACACTTTTTCTGGAAAGACACACATGCTGTTGAATGCTTTAATTTCATTTTTTTAATGCCGTGAGCACCACAAATGCAATTCCTTTCACCTCCATTGTGCTGGGGAGGAGGCAGATATCTCAAAACCTCCGCGCATAAAACTAAAACCGTCTGAATGGCTTGATACCACTGCTGTTCTGCTGCTGAACTCTACTTTTATTGGACTGGCAGAACACAAACCCAAGTTATTTCCTTTCATTGCACTTTGTTTGTATTCCTAAAAATTTTAGTTTCAGCATTCACATCTCATTATGCTGACACAGTAGCTATTGCTAACATTAGATTGAGTTTTCCTCTGGTTGTTGCTACCTCATAGACACTCAGACAGAGCTGAGGGGAATTTGAGGAGGTCATACAGAAACAAACCACATGTATTATTTTTAGCTTGATGGATTGTGATCCTGACGTGGCACGCTACTATTTTTGTTCTGTACAAATAACCCAATAATTAATGCCTGTCAGTTATTAAGAAAAGATCACATTTCTATTTCGGTACCAATCTGTATCCAGCAACACTTCAAATCTCCTCCTGCTTTTTTTTTTTTAGCTGAGAGCAAGGTGCGTTGAGTTTTCTAATGAATAACAACTCGTCTTGAGGGCAAAATGCAAAACAATGTTTCCACACATTACATGAAGCGGTTGCCCCCGGTGTGCCATCCTCCATTTTAATAGACGCCCTCCATTAGTGACCACAGAGCAGCACAGCGCAGACATTCAAAAACCAATATGTCAGCAGCTGTATTCACTTAATGAATGGATCCCATTCACTCTAACACATCATGACATCTGCTCCGACTCTGAACACATTCTGACCATGAAGTTTTTTCTCTGCAGTGATCACGGAAACACAAAGACCACGTCAGTCTTCTTTGACACGATAAATGTGCTGAACATCACTGCGTTCTTGTTCAGGAACATTGACCAAAGTAATCATTATCACCACATATACTACTCTTTGTTGGTTCTAAGTCCATAACAAAGATGTAATAGTAGGCATGCAGAGAGGTGTGGAACATGCAGTTCCTTTCAGACTGACTCAGACAATCACACAGAACAGCCAGCACCCAGGCTGGCATTTCAAAGCTGATGGGCAACAGTAATAGATAACACACACATTGAGGAAGAAATAATGCGTGTGTATGTGTGATGATAGGACATGCTGTTATGCTCCATTTCTTTCTGGGTACAGTAATATTATCCAGTAAGGGTGAGACTGACCCATAAATCCTCCAATCGAGCCGAATCAAGTCTTCTTGCTGCTGAGAAACGAATCCTAAAAGTTACAAGATTTGGTTCAATGCACTGGTGTGACTGGACGTGGGATTGTCGCCTGGGTTACAGGTCGGATGGGGGGCTACAAGTTAACGTGGAACTGAAATTTCACAAAAGAACAATATGGGATCAGCATAGTTATTGGTAATCTTGTTCTCAAATTTGATCATATGCTTGACAAATGGGGAAGAACTGAATCAGTGCAGCCCTTTTTTACTTGTGTAGTTACATTTCACTCGTAGATGCTAGCTCAGGGTCAGATGTCCTTTTTTTTGCATCTACTGTCGGTCAACTGTGGCTCTCATGACTATAGTGAGGTTATAGAAGGACAATTCCAGCATGAATGTAATTTTTGTTCAGTTTAATGTGACTGCAGATTTTATGGAGGCTTTTATGTACGTAAATGCAGGTCCCAGAGATCCTAACTAGTATCAGATTTGAAAGCCAACAATTTGGCATGTAGGAATTAGTCTTAGGTTTAAGGCTAACAGAAGCTCGTCTGTACAACTACAACCCTAAACAAACCAGCATGACAACATTTAATTCTGAAGATAATCTAGCAATAGTCGTTAGCTGATGGCCAAGGAGACACTGGCTTTTCTCTTCTGCATTTGATATGTGTCATGGTAGACACTGTCAGTGCCAATGTAAGCTCACAAAAACGTGTGTATAATTGGGATATTTTGAACAAAAAAGTAAAAAAAAAAAAAGAAAAAGAAAACATCAAGGTCCACTTACTAGCATTTTTTCAGAGCTTTCAAAAGCATGCGTGTCACAGTCTTCATCAGTGGATGAAGTTTGCTAAGTTGTCATGGAGATGGCTCTGTTGTCGTCACATCAAGTATGGGACTTCGGTCATGTGATAACAGGTGATCATGCATGACAGCTCCAGAAAAAGCTAGTGAGTAGACCGTTTTTTGTCCAGCTACTTTTTCAAAGTTCAAGGTTCAACTTTCACAATCAAATGAGTTATCATGTAAAGAAAGCAAATATATTAGCATTTTACATAATACAACTGGTGAAGGAGTCTTGTTTTGGTTCTTCTTTTAGCTTGAAAGGGTTGCGATTGACAGGAAGTGGCTTAATGTAACCACAAAAAGGATTAGCTACTGGCTGAAAGTTCTGACATATTATAATATAGTCATTGGCTATTTTATAGCAACTGAATTCAAAGTCTGAATTGACTTGGAGTCAATGAGCTCGAGAGGTTTGGCGAAGCTGATTTAAAGATATATTTATTTGCTGCGTCTGGTTCTGTCCGATGACAGATGGACTACTCGTCCTGTTGTTGTTCTATGCATCTTTGTTTAATAACTAAATGATGAATTTTCATTGGATTTTTGGTCGTTTGCCCGCTGCTGCAGAATGGATATGTGAAACACTGGACTGACTGATTGACAGAATGGAACGGATGGACGGAAATGCCAGATAAATCCACACAGGCTGGATAAAGGAGAGACCTGTGTGGCACGGTATGGTACGTTATGTAGGTAGGTACAGTGGCTTCACGATCCTACGTACATGGTCTGCAGGAGGCTCTGTGGAACCGTGCAGCCAGCCTTGGGAGGGAAGTTCCAAAACAATCCAGGCCCCATCTAGCAGTGGGTATAAAAATACAAGAGACAAAATCTACTGTACTGGTGTTGGTGCATTGCAGGTGCAAAGGCAATAATAGGATGCACAGACTTATAAGAGGAGGCTTCATGCAATAAAACTACACAGAGCAGAAAGAAGGTATCATTAGGTAGGAGACAGGGATTAATAGGATCCTGTGGAAATGGCCATAAAAGACAAGGGAGAGAAATGTGAAGGTTAACAATTAATTGAAAAATACTGTTCTGTGATTGAGTGATTGACACTATTCTAGTTATTAGATCTCAAAAATCAATAAAAAAGAAAAGTAGTCTGTGCAGTCCTTGGAAGAAAAAAGAAAAGCTGCATTAACTGATTCTTATCAGCCTCTAATAGTGGCCAGAAAGAAGTGCAACAACACAGACTGTAATTTACATTAATAACACTGTAGTCCCATTTCCCAACAGACATGAGGAAGCTAGCTAATTAGAGCAGAGATCCAACAGAAACATCTTGCAAAGAAAGGAAGATATCAGCATGCAAAACACGGTAATAACAACACTGCTTTTCCAGCGGCTCACTTGCAGTGCCAACCTCCATTGTTTAGCTGTTGCAAATGCCAGTGCGTGGGAGGGGGAAGGTTTGGGTGCTGAGAGTGGGGTTTTGTGGACTCCAAGGAGCAAGAAGAATTTTTGAAAAACAGAAAGAACCAGAAACACAGAGCAAGCCTTGCAAGGCAGAAATCTCAGAAACTCCTAAATCAATGGCTCACGAGTTTTGATCAGCAACTGTATGAATCATAAAACACACATCAGGATCTTCTTCTTCTAAAGGACAGTTTAAACCTTACTAATTGCCTCTTCACCCTTAAAGTTAAACACAAATTTTAGTTGTCTTCACTTTTTGTGTGAGAGAATGTAGACTATACTGATAGGGCAGCAATTGTGCCTATTTTTTCACTGCAATTGACCTCAGAGCTGGTGCTGCCAGGAGGTGTCGCTGCTGACCGGAACACACAAGCGTATATCCTACGAACAGCGATAGCATTTCTCTCTCCTTTTCAACAAGGCCACATAGAGTTGGCTATTAAGCTGCCTTAATAACTCTCAACATTTAGAACCGGCTGTAGCCATTTCCACTCTAGCTGTGCCCATCCTGCATTATAGAAAGGAGGGGGGTGTAGCTAGCTTCAGCTGTCTCTCTTTCATGGGTCCAGATGTGGCAAAACGGACAGCAACAGGTAGTCCTGTAACCTCAGTACTCCGTATGTTACCCAGTGATAGTAACTAACATAAGAAGTCACTGAGTAACATAGGGAATGCTAAAATCACAGATGGAAGTAAGCAACAGGTAACAACGTCGGCCTCCAGCTGGTTGCCAGCGTGTGTGGCTGATGGAATTGAAGTGATATTACAGTAATGTTGGGGGAAGTGTCACTGGGGAAAAATAAGTCAAACTTAAAACTTCTGCTTAAAATTACAATTTTGATCATATAAGTACACAAGTTAAAACGAAATCTTTTTTTTGTTTGTTTTTGTTTTAGAAAAAAAGAAATTGTATTTTAAGTTTGACTTCAATTGTAGTTTCCTGTACACTCATACTTGTGGAAGATTCTGGTAAATAGTTAGCTACTGTCATCCCAAAACTCAAAATCCTTTCTCCAAATATGGACTAACTGGAGCAGGTGCGAGCTAGCATTGCTGTGTGGCTCCGTGTAGCTCATGTAGGAACAAAAGCAGGAGTGTATTGCTCTTTGTAAATCTATTTATAAACCCCGACTGAGAAACAGACACGCTCCCAAAGGGGAAGACAGGCTCGGCTTCAGTGGCTGTTTCATGTGTTGAAGGAGCAGCGCAGTGGTGAAAAAAAGCCAACAAGTTTTATGGCGTTAAAGCAGAATGTGAAAAACGCTCCCTGCAAGGAAACGATGAGGGGATCGGGATCCTACGGAGCAATTATGTAAGAGGACCAAACAAAAATGGGACATTGACAGTGTCGCTATTACAAAGGATTCTAGTGGGATACAACAAATAATGTATTCTCTGTTCATCTTTCTGCTGAAAATAAAATACAATTTTTGATGTATTATTATTATTTACAATACAACTAACAAATATGACTATTCAGATAAAATACAAGCATTTTAACATATCTAAGTGCCTTATTGGGTCTTTTATGTTTCAACTGCTTTATTTTCACCGTTTTGTCTTAATACATTTACAGCCTCAGTCTTTTAGGCGTTGCTAGCAACATTCAGCAAATGCAGGCAGATTCAGGGCACCACTGACACAAGCCTGCACCAAATTCAATCAACTTTTATGACTTCCACCTACTGTAGATTCATCATTCACTCGCCTCAGTTTGCTGCAAACCAAACATTATTTTGTTAACGCACACTGCTCCTTCCTCTCTGCAGTTGTATGCCACTTTAGAATCACATCTGTGGGGTTTACTGAAAGTGCAAAGACTTTTTCTAGAAGCAGCAACTTCAACACATCGATCCAACCTTATTATTTCACTGTAAGTATAATACAATGTAAAATACACTGCCTCTCAGGTCAAACACGTTATAATCTTTTTAGTTGTGTTGATAGGCACTGCTGTCGAGTAAATGATGTACTTTGTTTCCTGCGGGGTCAATAAATTCAACCTGTCGACATGCTATTCATGCCAATGCAGAGGCTGGCGATGGGAGGTGTGTGTGTGTAGTGGGGGGTAGAAGTAAAGTATAGAGTACAAAGCCTCAGCAGCAGTATTCACACACATCGAGCCAAAAATCCTGTCCTCATTTTAACATCCTCCTCCTCCTGAAGTCCTCTAACACAAAGCAGCTACAGCATATGGGAGCTGAAATCTTACTTTACTGGACAGAGTGAAGGACAAAGTTAAAATATTATGCTCATGTCAGCCTCACAAAGAGTTTTAGCCTTGATTTTGGTACAGGGTGACTGTTTCACACACATTCTCAGACAGAAACTGTTCAAAATCATGCTCCAGAGAGATAAAACTTTACTGTACCTGTGGTGTAGCGCTTTTCTGGTTGTTACAGTCTGGTTTAGTTGTTTTCTTGGTCTCTGTGTCCGTGTGTGCCTCCCTCTGGCTGCAAAAGACTGGAAGAGTGTACGTCGCCGAGTGTGCGCGTGTCTGTGGGTGCACTAGACAAAATGAGAGAGAGAGAGAGAGAGATGCAGAGTCTTCCTCTCTCTATCTCTCTTTCTCTATCTCCCTCCCCTTCCTGATGATAAACAGAGAGCACGTGGCTTCGCCAATGATGCAGCACACCGAGGATCACAGCGATGAGAAGCGAGGAGAAGAAAGGAGTGACAAAGGGAGGAGAAGGAGGGGAGAAAAGACTTGAAGAAAAGAAAAAGAAAGGGGACAAGAAAAGAAAAAAGGGGAGGAAGTTGAGTCTGGTTGAAAAAGAGATGTGTGTGTATGTGCGTGGATGTGTGTCCTGTGTGTGTGCGTGTGTTCATCTTGTTCTTGAAAGCAGGACACTGCAGCTCTGAGTTGGCGAACGCGAGCTTTGAAATTACTCATGCTTTTAGGACACGCTGACAAAATGGGAATGAATTCGTCCAAATTTGAAAGAAAATATCCTCCTCTGAACATCCAATTCTGACACCAAATGACTCCATATCAGCTCGCAGACATCCTCACACCCCACACACACACACACAGGCAGACCAACAGCCCGCAGGCAACCAGAAGAGCTTTGTTGTCTGGTTAAAGCTGCCGCCAAAGGAACTGACCATGTTTGGGCAACTGGGCCATGAAGTGATGGGAACACTGATACCCACATCATCCATGTGGCTCTAGTACATCCCTAACTTCAGCCATCCATGCTAAAACTTTAGCTTACTCAACTTAAATTGAATGTAATATGACATGTCTATAAGAACACATATTTTAGACCTACAATGTACAATGCTCTAAACGTGTCCACCTTCATTTTCAAACCTTATTTTTCAGATCAGTTCCCTGCACAGGCGGTTGAGAGTGGTTGTCTGGCTGGTGCCCTGGATGTGCCATGCTCCTCAGATAATGCAGGAGAGCAGAGTTGGGGGCTCCTTACATTGCTGTTGGCTGAAGTTTTGCAGGAGCCTTCGTGTTTTTAGGAATCAGAGGAGATTCTGGGACTACCACCTGTTCTAGTCTGGTTTCAGCCCTGTGAATCGCAGCTCACATCTCCGATTTTTCACTTTAAATAAGTCTGGTGTTTCCTTCATGAAAGGCAGTTTCCTCAGGTGGAGGAACAACCAGCCCATTCAGAGCTCTTGTGTGTTACACAAGAAACGCAGGATTGACCAGTGACATAAGAAAGGTGAGGGGTCGAAAGTTGAAAAATGTCAACTTTATGCAAATTAGGCCAAAACTGACCCGGAAGCTCCATAGTGAATTGTGGAAGAAAGAAAAACTAATTCAGTGGGCGGCCAAGAAGTTTTGTCAAAGTTTTGGTTAAATATCTGAACGCATTAAGCCAACTCAGTGGTTCTATGTTACAGCAGGTTCTATGTAAGTTAAGTATCTAGCTTACAAATATAAGCCATCCAGCTCATCATGTTATATGCTAAAAGAATAACACACTGACTAGATTTAAGAGACATTCTTTATTAAAGTTATAATGTCTAACATTTTTATTTTGTTGTCTTTCGCAGCACTTACGGCAATAACCGGTAATTGCAGGTGTGTTTTTGGACCTCACTTAAGTTTCACTTTCACTTTCCTCGTCTGTAGTCGTCAACCTTTTCTTTGTTTGTTGGGCCATAATAACCGTTTACTCACAATGCTAGCAGAGACTGGAAAAAACACTTAACACAGGCTTTTAACAAGACTTTTAACGCAACAGACTCGCTCTTCAACTCACCTAACTGTGCGCCGCTTGTGATTTTTCCAGGAAAGTCGCTCCCGACACCCGGGTCGTAATACTGCAAATGCTGCAGGCTTTCATCAGTGGGCCATAGGCTCAATCACTATTGTGTTGCATCATTCGGCGATAGATAGTGACTTAACAGATGTTTATTTAAATGAAAATCTTTGAGATTATAACTATAAGTTTTTATTGCCTCCTCGTGAGTTCATTAAAAACAGCCCTATTTATTATATTATATTGCATGTCACTGTGATTGTACCTTATATGATTACATGTGACAAATAAACTTGACTGATTGACTTGATTGATTGATATTTTTTCTTGGGTTGTGTGTGTTTTTGTCATAACCACAATAATACCCTTTGATAGTCCCTTTAAGCTAGCTCATTCAGGTGTTCTCATACAAGAAAATAACGCTCAGTGTGGAGAGAAGTCTTATTTTGCACTGTGGAAATCTTCCACTTCACACCTCGTTGTGTGTTCAATTATTTAACCAGAAGGTTTTGTCTATCAACAACACTATTCTCTGTAAACAGCTGACTGAAAATGAGTCACTATAGTTCACTAATGATTATTTGCACAAACCTTAATAAATGGAATCGGAATTGCATTTACTTGTGACTATTATGCACATCCCAAATCCACATGCAAAAAGAAAAGTATGTAATGAAAATGCTTAACACGTATATGAACTGTACTGGTATATCTTCAGTCTTCTCATGCTGTCAGGTCATTAAACTGAAAGGTCTTTAAATGGAGCTTCGATGCTTCATATTTAAGCAATCATGATGTTGATTGTGTTTTGTTTAGCAGCATGATAAAGTGAAATTTTCCACGTTTTTTAACATTACTCAGAATCGGAAACTCAACCCTGTATTTGTTTAAATGGAGCCATACACCTGTCTGCTCATGCATCTATCCATCCTTTCCCTCCCTTCCCCTGCGCTGTGTGTGTTTCTTTTTTCTCATGGACAGTATGACCTACTTAGCACACCACAGTCTGACTGACTAGACAGCCGCTTCAAACTGATGGAGAGCTTGCTAAAACACTCTCTGCTATCTAACTTGTCTTGATCAAACAGCATTTAACGATCACTCTGGAGTCTAATCTCATTTAAATGAATTAGATTTAAATAGATGTATGACTCAGACCTCCATTAGATAAGCATATGCTGTTCCATGTTGTGGAACATTTAATATGATTCAGAAAGAATTGTTTAAGGCATTATATAATGTGCAGCCTAATTTACATCGGCACATACAAATTTAGAGCATTTTGTGCAAAAAATCACATGGCATCTTCTTGAAGCTCGCAATGAGATTCTCTGTCCTGAAAGGAGCAATTTTGCCATTTTTAAGGATTTTTTTTTTAATCCTCAGTTCTCCCTCCACTGTCAGGTATCGTCAATCTGTGATGTCGAGTGAATTCCAGGGTTTGGTAATGATGTTCAGTGGTGTTACAGGAAGTAATCACTTTCCCTCCATTTGGTTTGCGGCCAGTTATCTATAAGAATAAGATCATCTTTTCCCCAAAATCAGCATCTGAAGAGTATTCACTTGCAGTCAGCTAGCTTCAGAGAAATAACAGTCTGGTACAGTAGGCATTCAGTGTCAGTGGAAACATGTTGGACTGTTTGGAAATTAGGAGATGAGGAACACACTTCCAGAGTCCTCTGTCATTCTGACAAAACATTTTGACCACCTTGGTTTTACACAGTGCCAAAGGAACGTGTCATTTTGGTGGCAATGATTTATTCATTGACACAATAACTTCATTTTGACACATGAATTAAAGGTTTTGGGTGAGTTACAGCCTTTTGCAGATTAACTATAGTGTTTTGCTGCACGTATGAGCTCTTTCGGGAAATGCACCTTCAGTGCTGGGAACTTTAAAATTGTTTCGAGAGATGTGCCAAAGCAATTGAGAAAAACTGTAAACACAATCCTGTGAGCAATAACAAATGAGATACTGCTGTTTATGAGGCATGAACAACTCTAAATAAAGAGATGTCAGCACTGAATGCCTGTGTGACTCTGTCATGAAACATCTATTGATGCTGTCATTGGCTTACTGACTTCAGTGTGTCATTGTTTTGAACTGCGCCTCTCCTCTTACTCTGAGCAGTCAAGATGGCAGAATGAGTCAGGTAGCTAGATGATAGGTCACAAGGAACATAATAATTATAAAGTAAAGCAGACATTTTGACCTGCTATGACAGGTAATGCACATTAATAAGATTAAGAATAACAACACTGAATTTTGTTTTGATAGTTCCAGGGTCCTTGTGTGTGCCTCACTGGTGTGGCTTCTTGGGACACTGTAATGGAACGTGAATGTTATTATATATACATATAAATACATATATATGCATATAGCATAACATGTTGGCAAACTGGTGCCCACAATGGCATTCATCAGTTATGTGTTAACATGGGATGTTTTTCTCAAGAGCTGTGTTTCTGGACAACGGAATAATGTAAGTTTAACATTCCTTGTACTCCTCCCTACAGAGAGGCTGGAGACTGTTACTGTTCTGTAACTAGGCAGCCACAGGCTCAATCTCTGCAATGTCCTAATGTGTCCATCAACAGTCATGTATCCTGCAAAAATGGCCTGGAGCAAAAGACTGAGACCCCATCAGTTTACTGCAAATCGCTCTAGACTACAATGCCAGCTGAATGCATAAATTATAAAATAACATGTAAAAGTAAAGTTTCTTTAGAGAAAAGGTGACTACCTGCTGCAAATGACGTCCAGTGCTACGGGACAACTTTCCTCTGGGAAAAACGGAAGTCTGAAGGATGAGAGATGAGATTCATGAACCGTCTGACAGCCAGCAGCAGCTGTTTCTGACGTGTCTGTGTCATGTGGAATCATTTGATATCTGTTGACACATGTCACAAGCTTTTAGATCATAGTCTCACAATTGTCTCGTTCGCTGCCTGGCAAATTAGATGTGGTCTTTCTCTTGTAGGCTGACCAGCTTTTCCACTGCAGTCAGAGTCATCCACAGTGATTAAATGTGACAGTTATGTAATGTGAATTTATCATCACACTACCAATATATAACAACAATTGAAAGAGATATTACTCATTAAAGCCGCATTTCCACTAAACACTTTGATATAGTACCTTTGGTATAGTATATAGTACCCTTGCCCAAAAGTACCTAAACCCTAGATCTGTGTTGCGTTTCCACCACAGACAGTACTGTTAAATGTAGGCGGGGTTGTTACCGGATGGTAATAGCGCGTCAACCACGTAACATTAAGCAGATGATTTCATTTACTTACTTGTGCAGAGCGAATGAAGCCACATTCAAAACATCTATTCTGAGCAAAAGCTGCAAAAGTTTCTAAAATGAAGGATGTTTTGCTGCCTTTCATCTTTACTAGTTAACGTTAGCTCGCTGTAGACTGGAGAAAAATAATGTAACTCAGTTTGCCGATCAAAGGCCACACCTGCAGCTATACCAGCAACTAAGGTGGAATGTTTTCTTGCATGTTACTTGATACATGAGTTGACGTCGTGAATCAATCAACACACCTTAAATGTCAATATGACGACTTCGACCATTCCGTTTGTTTTTATTGGCTCTCTTGCATGAAATACACTTTAGTGATGACTGGATCTTAAAGTGCTTAAAAATGTTTGTGAATTTCAACTGGATTATGTGAACTGAGAATATTCTGTTTCCTCATTTGGAGAAAGTGGCTGAGAGTCGTTCCGGTGCGCTCCGGCAGCACTACACCTCTGTATGCAAGTAGAGTGACCAATCAGCGAACTGCAGTGTTTCTAGCTCCGCCTTTTAGTACCAGGTCAGTGTGCTGGGTACCCCAACAGAGGGGTAACAAAAAAGGGGGACGGTATGGAGCGGTTCCATACCATCCACAATTTTTGACAATGGAAACGCAAAAATAACCATTCTAATGTGTAAAGACCTGAACTGAACTGAACCAGACTGCTTAGTGGAAACACGGCTTTAGTCCAACTTTGACCAGGTTGTTAAAGGAACTTGATTATCATCAACAGCTCAGACAGTGGTTTTAAAAGCCATTAGGTGTGACACAGACACTAAAATCTTTTTCGTGTCCCCAGTACATTATTGGCCCTAAAACTTGATCATACACAATGTGCACTTATGTACAGGAATTGAACCTATACAGCTGGATTTGGTGCAAAGGCTCTGCTTTTCGAGGGAGTTCTGAAAGAACACAACCTTGGCCAACCGAACAACCAGACGACTGTTGGCTGGATTGTCATGAAATTTGGTTAAAGACATTCATGCACCCTCAGGAAAAGACTGCTCATCGAGCATTAGCAGTTTGTCCAATACTTTGGTTCATGACCTGTTAAACTAATGACATTCCCGTCAGCCTCAGCTGTACTTACTGTGTTTCGTGCAAACTAGCAAATGTTAGCACGCTTACAAGCTAAACCAAGATGACGATCATGGTAACTGCTAAACATTAGCATGTTAGCATTGCCATTGTGTGCATGTAGAAGTACAGCCTCACAGAGCCACTAGCATGGCTGTAGACGCTTGTTGCAACTTGTTTCCTTTTATGCATTTCACTACTAGATCAGTCTTTTGCTTTTCTCATTGTATATTTACAATTACCTCCTATCTCTTACCATAATGTATGATATACAAGGCAGCCCATGCTAATAATCTTCTGTTGATCTTCTGTGGATAATAGTGTATCTGTGTTCTTACTTGTGTTCTTTTATGTTTTCTAAAGATCCACCGCATGGCTTAGCCAGCCCTCCCATGGACTTAAACCCTCACCCACCAACAAAATCACTGAAATCCCTCCTGACCTCCCGCTGAAACTGACTTTATGCATTTATATCTGTTCTTTAAAAAAGTAAACCCTACACACACGAAAATACAATATGAAGGAGCCCACATAGGCAGCACAGCACATAGACAGGGATTTAAAACTCAGTGTGAGCCAGTCACAAAGCCAGCCCCCTGGCATGTCTGTCCCCAGTGCCCAATCCCATTGATCCAGTCTAAAAAGCACTCACTCCATGCAATAATGCCACAGGAACCCAGAGTGTGTCTACTGCCAACAGACAGACTGACCCCTGGGAGGACTGAGCTGCTGTTATTATTATTACGACACTTCAGCCTGGTATGCTGCAAACTGGCCTCTGTAGATTTCTGTAAGTGTGAGTGTCTGTTTGTGTGTAAGACAGAGATACAGTACAGGGTAATTAAATGAGTGGGTGAATGAGAGAGGGCGCAAGTGAGTGAGTTGCTTGTAGTAAGTACTGTGTAATGTTTTAAATGGCAACTCACAGACAGAGTCAGACATTTAGTTGTCATCCATAGAACAGACATGAGGAGATGGCATTGAATGCCCCATAGCATAAAAGCACCATAATATAATACAGGATTGTGGATCATGATCGATTTATTCATTAAAAGACTGCTCCACTGATTTAGTACGGCACTCCCGCAACATTGTCGCAGTCACGATGGAGGGTTGTTTTTTTTTTTAAAAAGGATCAAAATCTACTGGACTAGTCTACCAACTGGAGGCTGATAAAGGTCAAAAATCATTTAAGCTGCCTAACCCTAACACTTTATTTTACAGGTCTGCCATTTCTTACTAATTTCCCCATAAATTCCTTGAAAGTTTCCTGAAAAGAACTGTTATTTGGTACTGATCATGTGAAAAATAGGATTTTCCTTGAAAGAAACGTTCCATATAAACCAAAGTAAATATTTTTATTATTACTGTAAACTTTGCTCTCCATTGAATTGAATGCTGCCTATAGACAAATTTCACCTCACCTCAAGCCTCTCTTGGTTATACTCACAATTCATTGGAATGAACTAATTGGAAGTGTTCCAATTGGACACCATCTCTATTTTCCTTATGATTAGTACCAAATTACATAATTTCTTCCAGAAAACTTCTTGGACATAATTCGGGAAATGCAGACCCAAAAGTTGTGGCTCTTTATCATGAGTTTCTGCTAGATAATGTACTTGTGCCGGGTCTACTTCACAGGTCTTTCTAAAAAATGAACTGATGAAACTGTAGTTTTGGGGTGTTTTAAGCACTAAATATGTAATTAACAGCTCCAATTAGGAAGTTATGTTATGGCATTAGGGATGCAACTTGTGCATGACAAGTAGTTTGTTTCCCACACGAACAGTTTCCACATGTCATTTTCCTTATTTAAGTCCTGGTGGCTTGTTCAAGTAATATTGTGAACAAGTGGGGAGCCAGTGACCAGTGTGAGCCACTTTTCCTCCATTTTACAGTTCCTTCACATACTGAAGTGAAAACAACTTCCTGAGGTGTAAACATGTGGGTCAGACTCATGAGAGCTGGAGGTACTGAACACTGACAAAATGATTAATAGATTAATGGATTTATGGATGCCTCACAGATACAAGGCACATGGAGAAATGAGAGAGGAAGTGAGTCTGTTGAATGTCCTGCACTTAGTTCTGCACTAAAGCTATCCCTGCACCACTTTAGCATGTAACCTCTTACCTTATATGTTGTTAGGTAATGTCTCTCCTAACCTCTGTCACCACCAAGACAAAATAGAGGAGTTTTGTTTGTTGACAGAACATTTCTGATTGTCACCTGCATTATAAAAATTTCAATCTACGTCAAACCATTGATCACTTCGAAATGTCACATGAAAATCCACCTGGTCCAAACTGTATAATTTTGAGAAACAGGCTCAATGAATTGAATCATAATGAGTCGAATGCCAATACTTTGTGTGATATTGAATTGTTTAACCTTTGCTGAAACCTCAGTGTGCCACCTGAGCTCACTCCGGGCACCCCAGGGTGCCCTTGCAGGAAACAACTGTTGAAAAGTGGATGAACTGCTCCTACAAGGGCTTCAGTTAAAATGCTGTGTTTCCTTTCAGCTGCATGAGTAAAATTTTACAGTTATGGAAGTGGATGGATTTCATTTTTTGTGTGGTAAAGAGAAATGACATGTTCTCAAATTCTAACCAAACCTCCAAGCACCAAAACACCTCCTGGATATGCAGTGTGCTACTTTTCGCTGCAGCATACTGATGTATGGCTCCACAGGCATGCTGCTTTGATGTGGATGTTGACTCTTGGTTTAATTCACAGGGTTTATTAATCAATACAAGATGTAATGAGGAGGTAAGAATTTTAAAAGATCACAAATGGAGGTGAATACGGTTTGAACGAGTTAAAAAAGATGAAAGCCATGCTTATAATTTACAACTGATGCAGCTGAGCAACATTTTGTCGTGATGTTTGATATTTGATGCTGTGTGGGACAATTTTCATGTCAAAAAAATTCAAAACACAAAACACAGTTATTCAGTGTTATCCTAGATTTTTATTGTTGCAGTGATTAGAATCTGATACAGCATTTAGACCAAACGATTCCAACTCAAGGTCTACTTAATAGCTTTTTCTGGAGTTTTCAACTATATTGCATGGTCCTCATCAACAGATGGAGTCTACTCAGTTGTGATGAAGATGTATCTGTTGACATGCAAGCTCAGTGCCTCAGGGTTTTGATTTGGACTTCTCATCCATGTTGCCATAAAAGTTGAGCTAGATTCATTCTTAGCCTTGGAATAAGTAGTTTGATAAAACATCTCCCACCTCAAGTTCAGCTTACTGCCATTTTCTGGAGCTTTCAATCATGAGACAAAGTTAGGTTTTTGTTGGCCACCTAGGGGCAGAACTTGATATGGCAAACATATGGACAATGTATGGAAATGTATCTGTTTTGGTCTTCAGTAACTCCTGAGGGAGACATCTGGCTCTAAAGCTGCTGAAGTCTCTATCATGTTCACCAACCAACACAGTAAAGCTGCGAGCTTTAAAGCCAAAACAATGAGCTGAAAGACACTAAACGCTTCGTACAGTTGAGGGGAACTGCAGAATCGGGCGATAATCTCTGTGGGTTCATCACTATTAGTGACCCCTTTAATGTTACACATAGTAACGTTAGGGCAAATATAGGATCAAACCGTGTATGAATAAAAAAGGAGAACCATGATCAGAACAACAGCAAAGTTTTGTTGTCTCATTTCTGACAAGCCACCCGTCAACAGCATATCAACCTCTCAGTCATTTCACTTCCAAAGTCCAAGAAAAATCATTCAGCTCTGTCCAAATACATGTATCACCATTACATAGTCAGACACATATATCACCAGCTACCAAATAGCTGCCTATTTTTTCCTCACGGCTGCCTGCCACCTGCTACAGATAATGAAGCGAGGCCTACAGCGTGTTGGACTGCCTCCTCCTCTCAGTCCTGACAACATGGCATTGTATGAGCTGTTGCTCTTGTGCCAATGCAGGGGGGGGGTTGAGGGGGAGATAATACTCATTTGGAAAGCATAGCGGGGGCGTTGCTTCAGATACAGCTAATCCTCACACCTCATCGCCGAGATGTGGCTGGCTGCTGCAGTGCTCGCCTCCACCGCTCCCTCTCTCTCTTTCTTTTCTTTCTTTCCTCTGCTTATTCTCTCCTTTTTCTCGACATTCAGTCCCTCTCCTGCTGTCTTTGTTCTCATCTCCGAGTCCTCTTCTCTTCTTCTTTTTCTTCTCCTCCTGCACTTATCCCCTCTCTTCTGGGGCATGAGCCAGGGCGGGGCACTTTTTAGAGAGGAGAAGATAATAGCGGATTTAAAAGATAAGATAAGGGAGGTTCATTAAAAAGAGGAGATGAGAATATAGCACAGCAGGAGAGAAAAAGATGTTTTACCCCTTACATGCTGTCCCAACCAAAATTACATTTTGTCTAAATTTTATATGATTGTAATTTGAGGGTTTAGGTTTTGTACTCTTCTGGCAGTGGAAGTTTTTATATAACACACAAATTAATGAAAAATAACCAACAGATTAATTGACTATGAACTCACATACTGTATGTAGCTTCTTATGCTTATGAAAATTAAGACCACATTCCTCATAAACACAGTCGCTACCTGTGACAAACAGGATGAAGGCTCTCTGGTGTCCCTCCTTTTGTTTTAGAAAGCCTATATAAGGATAAATACTGGGACCCAATTATTCATTATATGACTGTTTAAATTATTAAAGTAAATTATTTTTTTGTGTCAAGCGCTAGCTTGTGAAGTGATTTTGAAGCAGTGGCCACACTCAAAAAATTGGTATGATAAAAATCTCAAAGACCTGTATCAGTAAATTATTTTAATTCCATTTTGCGTGTGGGGAGCCAGCAGGAGGTCAGTCAGCTCAGTCGGATAAGGACTCTGGTGTACATGCTTTATGGGCCCAAAAACATGGAAGCAAAGCCTGAAAAACGTATTCAGCATATGTGCCTGGTGAGTAACTTTCACTAGAGTGAATGGGGGCCATCTTGGAACATGGTAGGTAGTGTTGGGCAATAAAGGTAATATAGTTACTTTTTCAGTAATGAGTAATGTAAGGGATTACAATTTGAATTTTAGTAATTATATTACAGTCACTCATCCCAGTAACGCTCAGTTACTTTGACAGGGGCTGCTTCTGCCAGCTAGCTGCCTCTAGCATCTACTAAAACAGGAGGAATACGCCTTCTAGAAACTCCGGAGTTGGAGGTGTGTAAACTCTGCTGTGTGCAGTAGTGGGCTAAGTTGGTCAGTAAAGACCTCCTGCCACAATGTCTCATTTTCTATTTCTTTGGAATTACTGGAGAGCACCTTTGAAAAACTGAAACAAAGTACTGAAACAAATACTTTTGAGTACTGAAACAAATACGGTTGAGTAATCAGTAAACTTACATAATTACTTTTTTATTCAGTAATAAGTCATTGACTGCATTTTTCAAGTAACTTGCCCAACAATGTCCCCAGAATATTATGTGACCTGCAACTGTAACTGTAGGCACTACAGCAAAGTGACTGCACAGCCCATTGCTGTTCCTCAGGGACTGGATTCTATTAGGTTGTTTTTATGGTAACGTACCCTGTCACTTCATGTTGGCAAAAACACTGACTAATAGACACACTCATACCGACTTTTTCTTCTTAAAAGGCCAAGAAAAACACAAAGCTCACCGATGTGACAGTGTCTTTGCACACGGAAGCTCTTCACCGCGGGATCCATAAATCAACAGGTGACTCCAGTGGGAACGAGCAGGTTTACAATGTATTCATCCGAGCTACAGAGGAGCGTAAAAGTACAGAGGTTAACTTGAATTTATTACTCATGTGGAACCTTGTAAAATAACTCCTTATTCTTGTAATTCACTCCAGTGATGTGTTCTAGAACAAGAGTAATTGGCCTAGGCTGTGGTTGAGTGAAGATGATAAAATGTTAATTGCATAGGATGGTGTACTGGTGGCCCTGCTCAGAATGCAAACTGTGCCTGCACAATGTCCCCACAGCGAGAGAAAGTGAAGAAATGACTTGTAAGGCTGACTCAATGATGCAGGACTAAAATGTGAATAAAATGAAACAGAATAGAAAAGAAATGTCATTACAATTTAGGTACTTATATGTAAAAAATGAGAGACGAACAGAGTGAGAGAGGGCGAGAGAGGGCGAAATAATAAGCCTTGGGCTCCTCTCAACATTTTATCATGTACACAAATGGTTTCCCAACAAATACCAAATGTCAGAGGCCCTTAAAGTAGACAGAAGCCAGAGGCAGCATTAGTGTCTTGTATGTCAGCTTCCTGGACGCTCGCCCTCAGTCTGCCCTTTGCTTCAGCTAAACCTCTGGCTGAGACTGCCCACCAAGACCCATAGACAGAGGCAATGAAAGGCCTGTAACAGATCTGCCTGCAGAGACGTGTAATCAGACAGTAAGGGTTAGATCCACCTACAAACAGAATTCACAGTTTCAATTTCTCAACATAAAATCTGACCCTGTGGGTGAGACTGATTGCATTGCACCTCAATGGTCATGATGAAGGGGCTAATTGTGAATGCATTCTGTGAATGCATTTTATGATGGATGTGACTTTCAGTAGATCCTGAGGAGGGTCGCTGTGATGATCCAGGTTGAGAGCGAAGCTGTAGAGCTTTGATTTATTTCCTCAGGCAGTGCCATGACAGGAGGCCAGCTCACTTGCCTTTGGGTGTTGACCAAAATATAGCCTGAGGTACATGCAGGTCATTCACATAATGAGAAGAGCAGGAAGGTTTTCCCACTGAAGGGTTTTCTCATGTGATCCTGGTCTTCATGTATTTCTCTCTCCTGCAGGATGTAATATCACTGCTGTTGCTGCCCGTTTATGGGACTGTGTGGATAGAAACGGTCAGCAGGTAGATGTTTTAAACATCTATATACTTGTTTATTCACTGTCAAACTGTGTTTTGCATTTTTACAGAGAAAAACCAGATGTTCTGCTGATGCATCATCCAACTAGTGTGTTATTAATAGTTTGAGAGGGAATATTAGTCTTTATTTCCTGTGTTCCTCCTTTAAGCATCACTGCAGAGAGCAGGTTGCATAGTTATCGCTGCATCCTTTTTCATAATAGACGACAAACTGACTGACGACGTCATCGTATGGATAATTTTCGATTCTGGAGACCCCTTTTTACTTTTGAAAGATATCTATTGGTTCTCCTCCCAGTATTGCAGTTCGACCCGTTCATAGCATCAGCCTGTTTGGTTTGTTTGGCCACTCTTAAGGGGGTGGTATCATATGAAAAAGTGCTTGCAATGCAAACCCAATATACTGTATAGAAGTAGCTACAAAGAACACTTGAACAAACAATTCTGTAGAAAAACTACCGCAGTGTTTGTTGGAATGTTCTAAACAAACCATGTTTTTAGTCTCCTGACATGCGACCTCTTGCGGCCATGTGAATAAAGGCCATCCTCTTTCAGTGGCAAAGGTATAAGTTACATGTCATTGTCGAGGCCCTGTCACACTAGAAAATGGCACAGCAAAGAACATGCTAGTGCTAATCAGTCATGACACAGCTCTCCAAGCTAGCCAACTTGCAAAGCTGTGCAGCTCAGTCAATACGTCCTGTTTATTCAAAAGATGTATTTGTTCTATCAGTTCCTGTCTCCCAACAGTCTAATGTTTTATACTCCAGCAGAGGTTTAAATAAAAGGTTACATAAAAAAGGATGGTGCAACACAGATAATTAGCAAATTAGTTTGTTCTGTTTTGGACTCTCCGGTTCTCCGTTTGCTCAAAGGTCAGGACTGCCAAGGCGGTTTGCTGCTGGTCAATCAATAAATGATTTATTAACAGTTATTTAAGGTATCAATTACAACTTATAAACCCTTTATAAAGTATGAGATATGAACTTGTTTACGATATGAAGAATCATAAGAGCAGTAGTGTTGAAAAAATGTTTTTGTGTAGGCCTCCGTCTGTCAGGACGGTCCCTTATCAGGATCAATAGTTTCAGCCCAGAGGCAACGTCAATATTTTCATCAGCGGTGACCTGTCTCCTAACTCGCTGTCCATCATCTGACCCACATTTAACACTTCAGCAAGCAGCTAGGACCGGCCACCCTCACATGCTTCGTTACACTAATGTCTTTTCCACATAAATCCACGTATGGCCAGTTATAGCAGCCTACTGGTTATTGGTAAATACTCACACCAATGACAGCCAGCGTTTCCTGGGATGCTGCCTGTGTTGGATGAATTTAGCATCTGTTACAAAATAACTTGAGCAAGTGGGACTGTTGATAGTTCGTGGAGTACAAAGTGACTTTGGTAGACTTTAAGCCTCCAGCATGTAAGACACTCAGCATGTTAAGTGCTGAGGTTGGCAAAACCAGCACACGTTTTGCCCTTGTGCATAATGGTGCAGATGGTCTCAGCTGAATTAAGCAAAAACCTAAAGACTTTTTATTTGTAAATCATGTAGTTCAATTGTATTTTGATTAATTTGTGTTCTGATTCTATTACTTCTTGATCGTGAGTCAGAGGGAACTTGTAGGACATTATTTATAGAGACTGTATTTAGTTTTTTGGTGTTGTATGAGGGGTTGTATGAAGTGTATTGTTACTGGTTGTCAGCTTGTTCCTTTACACAAGGGGGTTCTTGTGCACTTTTATATAGGAAGTTTTTACTCTTGCTATGTCATTAGAGCATGAACGTGCTCAGCAACCTGCCCATTAGTTTCATATTTATCGTTTCAGTTTTGCTGCAGTTGTTGCTCTCCTCCCATTTCTAACTAAATTTGCCTCCCAGAACCCAACAGACAGCTTCATTCACTTCTAGTTCTGATCACCAAGCGTCAGCCACCAGTGATACCATCGCCAGAACTACAGTCACTGAGTCTCAGTGGAAATCTCTCCCACTAGAGACTCAGATAAAAGAGTTTAAGCCACTCCTGACCCCATCAACATATTCTTGTCCTTGATTATGGAGTTCTACGCTCTAGAGATTTCTCCAGCAGAACTTTGGTCACTGACAAAGGAGCCTCAGCCACCACTGATTCCAACAAGAACTCTCACAGTCTCACACCTTACTGATGCTATGAAAGTAAATTTGCCATGGCAGAGGTGTGGTAAGGACATGTAGAGTGGTGGGTGTCCCTCATGATGTTTTCAACAACAACATGTTCCATGACATATTAAAAGATTTACTTGAACTCATTTGATTTAAAATGCACTCTATGCCAGTGCAGACATCGCCCCAAACCAGACCCTTTACCAAAGTAGGAAAAACACTTTTGCATTTCATAAAAGTACATTTGAATTAGCAGCATAATGTTCTTAAATTTGAAAAATTAAAGTAGCCTATCAATGATGCAGAAAAGCCCTGAGGTGCAGTTCAGTCTAAAACAAACACACGCAGGCTGAGATGTCTGAATGTCACCTCTGGATAACAAGCAGTGCCACTGCAGGGAGAGCAAGCTAATGATATCAGCAGCTAAAGGCCAACACACTCTCACACATGCACAGAGAGGGCGTGGACAAAATACCAGTGACACCATGCAGTAATACAGACAGACAGTAAATACCAACATGGTGAAGAGTTAATGGGCTTTCTTATTTGTTTGTTAGACTCAGTGGAGTGTTACAGTGAACATCTGAGTGTTGAACAGATGTTCTGCTCTGTTTTTTTTCCAGGCAGTGTTGTTGGGGAATAAATTACTGTATGACAACTTTGTCAGAGTAGTTTTCCTGCTTGGAACTCTGTTTTTCACACTGCATAATGTTTCAGTGTTTGTGATGCACTCAGGCAGTGATTACTGTAAATCACAACTACAAAGGCAGCTACACAAGTGAGTCATTAGGCGGAATATCAATAAGAAGTACGAGTCAGCTTGAGCAGAGGTCTGACAATTACCGTCATCAACATTACCATAATAGTCACAAGTATTATGGGTAGGTTTCATTATAAAGCAACTTTGCAGATCAGACATCACAAATTGTTAACAATAACAGATAAAACACAAGACAGAATACAAACACAAGTGAGGAAACTAAACAACGGAAAGTCTACGCTGTCTTTTTTTTTTTGACACTTAAACTAGGAGGAATTGCAATGCCACTTTGCAGCTGGTACACTATTCATTTGATGGATAAAAAACAGGACAGCTTTTAATAATTCAGCATCTCTAGTTAGTAAACCCCATTCTCACGAGTCTTTTAGTAGCAGAGGATTTAAAGAATAAAGTATCAAGAAAACATGTATGTACTGTACGTTTATTAACATTTACAAAGTCAAGTCATAGTCAGACTGTACTTGTAATTCATCTGGGATCACACATTTTAAGAAAACTGCAAAGGCATGTCTCCATCACCTTCTATTAAAATGAAAGATCAGTTAAATGAGCACCTATAACTGACACATGATGACGTTTATTTCTATTTTCCACCCAAGATGCCTTTGATGATATTTGAATGTCCTCTTTTGTTCACCTTCAGGCGATATTGGAAAAAAGGGTGAACTGCAACGAGGGTCCCTGGCTGGTCTCCATGCAGGTCTATTTATTGGGCTTTCTGGTGAAAAGGAGACATGTGGTGGTGGGTGGCAGCATGACGTGCTTTGTGTACAGTAGACGCAGGTGTTGCAGTGCAATTGTTGATCTGAAATATGCTTTCATCATTCTTCGTCACATCTTCTCTTTACAGATAATACCAAAAACTGCTCGTTGTAGAGGCCTTTTTCACATCCTGCTACTGTGCATGCTGGCTCACTGTCATGGCTTACTGGGACACTTCTTTAGAAGACTCATTGTTAATGTAATTAGTAACAACTGTGCATATCTTGACATGAGAAGTCACAATGTCTGCTGTGAAAAAGGCCCACATCAGATAAAACAGCTATCCATTGTCCTACTTTCTAACATATTATGGGATGGCATAATAGGTGATTTACACTCATTAACAGAAATATTTACATTAAGTCACTTCGGACGACACAGTCCCGTAGAGTGAGGTGAAATGATTCGTTCCACCAGCAGGGGTCAGTAATGTTCCCCAGGAACAATGTCTCCAAGTGGGAGGTGAAGCCTGCAGTTAGACCCTCTTGCACCTATCCACCCACAGCCTGCCCTCACATCACATTTCACTTTTTGTCTTAATTCATTTTAACATTCACACCTGAGGCAGAGGAGGGAGGAAAGGAAAAGTTTGTAGATGCACTTTGTTTAGAGCAGCAGCGGATGAGACAGCTAATGAAACAGCCTGTTTGTTTTGCTCGGACACAGTCAGCTCGAGTGTAGGTTCCAGTGGAGAGTTTAGGCTGAGGGAAGGACTGAAGACAGTTTATAAATGTATTCAAAATGTTATCATCTCAATAACTCAGTGTGGTGGGTGACCCTCTGTGATAATTCTATCAGAGACACATTTTACCAGCATTTGGTGCCTGGCAGGGGGTAATTGCAGATTCTGCGCGATGTGCACAACAGTTGGCATTTAGAGGTGACCTCAACCTGCATGCTGTGGCTGCACTTTGTATAGTGCTCATAACAAAGATTAGGAGATAACTACTTTCTAGTTAACATTTTGAAAAGGATGTTTTTCAAAGCCCATCTTACCACAGACTATGCAATGAAGTGTTACTTGTGTGATCATAATGGCAGATGTGTCACAGGCAGTCAACACTGTGACAGCATGTTGCTATTTTCTGATATAAAATGACGTATAGCAAGCAAAAAATGTTTTCAATATCACCAAGCCCTACTGAGCAGCCTAAAAGGTTACCCACCTGTAAACTCCTTGCATTTGTAAAGCTGTAACCAAGAAATATTAGGAATCTTTACTTGATATATGTTAAAACAACTGATCAATAATCAAAAATTCAACAACCATTTATTCATATATCAACTGAATGTCCATCAAAAATCAACTTATCTATTAGTCAACTGTTGCAGCACCAGAGATGAAACACCTAGTGATCGTGAATACACTGTCAAAATGTCAAGATTACGTAAAGCTCATGCAATATGACAAAATAAATAAAATGTATTCTCTATACAGGGTCGTCGTCTCACCACAGAGAGCATGGATCAAATGCAGAGGGTGGATCTGCCCGAGGAAATGAAAACGACAGTAAGTCAGAGTCTGTTGCTGCCGTGCTCTGAAGTGCTGACCGTGTTCTGACCTGTGTCTGTATATTTAACTGCAGGCCGAGGTCAGGGCTGTATATCAGTAATCTTCCTCTTGCGGTAGTTGAGAACCAGACTGGAGGCGGTGAGCTGCGAGGCCCGGCCCTTCTCCCAGCTCTGGAAGCCGTTGAGGCCGCTCTGCCCCGACCTGAACAGAGCCTTCTCCAGACAGTCCAGGCGCTCCACCAGCGCAGACGTGTCCTCATTGTAGGCATTCTGGGAGGAGTCCATGGTCCGTCTGAACCGACCGATGAACGTCTGGACGAAGGACAATGTCAACAGTTTGCCACCAATTAGATGAGAAGAAAAAGACAGCACATAGAGGGTACTGCATGAGTACTGGAGTCAAGATATTTTACATAAAGGCATGCAGGTAACATTTTTAGACAGAGTGACCTAGTTTGTGAACCAGTGGTCACTTCTGATATAAACTTTAATGTGAAACTTCAGATATATAGAATTTCTAGTTACTTGCCTTGAGGCAAAACCATCTTCAAAAAACTGATCTTAAAAATATTAAAACATCAAAGAGTGTGTGTCCAGAACTGGTTCCTGCTACGTTACACTTGAGTTCCAACATTTTACAAGTAAATACAGCTGGTATATGTTCTATAAACATGCAATCAAATGGAATTACACATTTCTACGTTGATATTTATGTTTCTTTAGTCTTAGCACAGTGCCTGGGCCACATTTTAAAGAGTCTTTATAGAGATGCAAGTATGCATAATTTATACAAATGTAGGGAGCACAAGCAGTTGTACATATGAACATAGGCTGCAAGCAGTAAACAAGACTTCGTAACAAGCTCCGTTTTCACTCATTTGCTTGGTGAAGTTAAAACATCACATAAACACACTAGTTGAGGAAATGTGGATAATATTCAATGTCACAGATTTTCTTTATGTAGCCCATGTGGTACAAAAACAACCAGGGTGGTGATTTTGCAACTTAAGGTACGTGAAAACATGGTGGTGCATAAGGCTATGGAGAAGTCTTATAGTGTGCAACAACCCTCTGTTTCTGTTTGTTTGTCAGACAATGAGATTAGAGTCAATCTGCCTAGCAACAGCTGCACCAGACAACCAGTAGTCTGCCTTGTTTTCTGATCTGATTGCACCCCCTAGTTGTAATGTATTAAATAACACTGGCTTCATTTGTTTTGAAACTGCATTGTGTCCGTTGATCTGTGACACTTTGTAGCAAATCATCTGGGCTATTGCACAACACAATACGTATTTATATTTCATTTTACCACACAGTTAAAGAAACCCAGAAAACTGTTTTGGGTGTTGCAAGCTTGTCCAGATCTTTATCTCTCATGAAAACAACAACAATAACACTTAATCAAATCCTTTATCACAGGCTGGAAATCCTACTGTGCAACGCAAATTGTGAAATTGACAGGCAGTGACAGGCAGTTCTTCCCCTGTAAGTCTGACTTACGGATGTGCACATGTGGCAAACATGAAGATTATTTTCTCAAAATAAATAAATTAATTAAAATACTATAAAATAAATAATAAGATACTCTTCTAGTAAAAATGTAACACAGTATAGTACACTTTCTGTGCAGCAAAAGTGACTTCTGCTTGCTACTTTTCTGATTATAATACACAAGAAAAGTGTGTAATCCTTAATGCTTACAGATAATAATGGTAATAAAAAAGTATTAAATACTACGTGTTTATATCGTGTTTATGTATACAATATAAAATAATACTGTATACATAAACACGATATTGGCCAGTGTTGTTCACCATTGCTATCACATTCCACAGTGTCAGTATTATATTTCTGACCATTATAAAATGATGTCACTGTCTTAAACAGTGTGCAATGTGTGCAAGGTTTACACAATGAACGCTTATTAGATTTCACTGTACCTCGCAAAACATCAGTAGCTGCCACTGATGTAGAAAGAATGTAGGAAAAGGAAATCTAGTCTGAGTCAGTCTGAATGGGCAAGTATCATAGTTATTTTAGTGACAGCAAACACCCACATAATGGATTTAGCCGTGTACAGCAATTTTCAAGTCTAGTGGTGCTTTTTCAAATCTTTTCGGTCCAAGTAGCTCTAAATTACGATGAGAGCGACTGGGATCTATAAAAGCACACACTGTGTGCATTTATGCACAAGCTTAACACGGGGACAATGTCAGTTAATGGTGACAATTTAACACTTACTCATTTTAAAATTGAATGCCTTCAATGAAGAGTCTAAGCCCACTTAATATCCACCAACATCAGAAGCAACTACCCTTTTCTTCTCCTGCAGGTAGTTATACGCCGTTTTCATAAATCCATTAAAGGGTTTGCAGAGACGTGCTGTGTCCTTGATGAAGTAAATAAATCATTGCAAATGACGTGTGATGTGTGTAAAAAAAGACCCCTGTCTGATTAATATATTCATTATTTGTTAATGGTTGTCCAGCGCAGACATGGGTACTATTATAAATTATTTCATGTCAATACCAACGATGAGGTTTGATATTCAATACCAGCACATTTTGGTACCTTTTGGTGTTAAATTAACTCCTCTGTGTTAATGTTCGTGCATTTTGTTCACCTGCAGCAGCGTCTGTGCGATCTCTGGGTTCTCCGGGCTGTCAAAATGCAGCATCTGGGATCCCAGGCCGTAGTAGTAGGGCCCCATCTTATGCAGATCCACCACGTTGGGGTCAGCGTTGAACACAGTCCTCCAGCCCTCTCTGTACACCTTCGGAAGCTCGACTGACAACACTCTCCTCTTCTTCTCGTACAGTCCCTTGGACAGCCACAGAGGAAGCTCCATCTTTGTAGCCTAAGATAAAGGAAACAGACTTGGAGTACTTGTCAAGACCCCTGCTCTCTGGGGTCCATACTGTAGGTATGTGTTGTTTCAGGCATACATTTGAAACCTCTGACTCTCATCTGACAGTAACACTTTCATGTGAAATGCTCTTTATTCAGTTCAATAACTGAACTTTTTCACGAGACACTTTTTGACTTTGAGTTTGATAGTAGGAAAAGCACAAAGCAACAACTCTGTTCGGTTCACGTGTCCCAGTAAGTCCTGACAGTGTGACAGTGAGCCAGCATGCACAATACCTGCACCCTGAAACTAATACAGCTAAATGGGATTTAGCCATCATCCAGTTCATTATTTACACCTGTGCTTTTCCTACTGTACCGTGTGAAAATGTCTTCTGCGAAAAGGTCCTTCTAACTAAATCTAAACACATATAAATAAGGGACTATCCTTCTTCTCCCTTCTGAGGTTCCTTCAAAGGAAAATTAGTGGTGTGTTTGTGTTTATATATTGATTAGGCTATATCATAATGATGCGAGTGTTGCTTATTTTCACATATGGTTAATATCCTATTGCTTTTGCCTTGAACATTGATTGCTGCTGTTCATTGTCATCACTGTATGCTTGTGATCTGTGTGTTAAGGCCTGTATGCAAATCAAATTTCCTGCGGGATGAAGTTTTGCTTTTTAGTGAATATGCCGAATTGTAAAGTGGGTCTTGTTCATTTTTTTTAGCAGTCTTAATGGTAATTAAATTCCTACCATATATGTGCCAATGCCAGTACAGCAAGGTAGGAATAAAGTGCAGAATATTGAATGAGGTTTGGCGTAACTTTCTTTACACAAAAAATGAGCTGTATCTGGGCTACTTTCGGATGTACTTCTGACAGACAGTTATCTCTAAATAAAAGCAATAACATTGTAACTATCACAACGTTTCATACATTTTCCTTTAGGAACTTTACCGACCTCCGGTATGTCCTGCGTGTCACTCGACTTCTCCAGGAATCCCAGCCGGGGAAAAGTGCACTCTGTCCGTATAGGAAGTCTCTCATGAGAAAGCAAAATATCATCGAGAGACAGGAAATTCTCCTCCATCCCCACCCCAGGTTCCACGGGTAGATATGACTGTGTATCCATTTTGTGCCAGAATGAGGCCGAAAGTGGCTTTATGGCGAATATTGACTGAAATATTGGGCGGAAGTCTCTCCTGTTGCGTTTACAGCTCGTCCTCCTTGCTGTTTTGGCGCCAGGACCTGTTGACCAATCAGAGCACTGCTGTGAGGTCTAGACCAGAGCAATCGATTCAATCTGAGTCGAACTGAGTCAAAATGATCTGTTGTTCACGCCTTTATGATGTTTTCTTCTGTTAAAGTGTGCTGTTTTGTTAAGTTCTCTTAACTCTTTTTGAATTTAAATACAGTAAGTTGCATTAGGGAAGAATTATACTTTTACTATATGGCAATCGTTTCCAACAGTGAAATGAATTACAAAATTAAATCATTTTTTGCCATAAAAAGTCAGGTGCAATTACGGATTTAGCCATTAGAGGTCAGAATATTACCATTACAAATTTAAAGTCCCCTTGTGTCCTGAATTTTTAGCAGTCATAAAACTGGAAACTACGATAATACTAATACTAATACTAATACTATTAATAATAATAATAGTAATAATAATAATAATAATAGTAATAGTAATAATAACAATGAGAATTAGAATAATAATACAAAAAAGAGATAATAATGTACTATAAAGTACTTCAAACAAGCACTGGAAAGTCAACCTTGAATTTCCCTTAAATTAAATTTGAAATAAAACGGAAACAAATTAGCATGCTACATGCTTCTCTTTTGCCCTACCACGCTGTCCGTCTGTCCTGATCATATTTATCAGTTGATAAAAAATGACAAATGAAAAGTGACATCTAGTCCATACTGTAATCTTGTATTTTCCCACATGTTAGAGTACCATCACTTTACAAATCTAGACAACAGGAAGAACAGGTCAGTCATCTTTCTTATTTTGACATTTTTAATATTGTAGATTATTATATATGTCATTATTATTACTCATCCCACAGATTGCACACCAAAGTCATCAGACATGTTAGTCGGCGCCCCCAAAAAGCAGGCTGCCATTCACATCCTCGGAAAATAAAATAAGTCATGAACTAAAAGGAGTCAAATGAAATAAAGCCATAGTAAATGAAGGTACTGTGTTCTTGTAGCTGTGTGTCCGAGCTGAGTGGGCAGGCAGGCGGTACAGTGGGCCTACTGTCAGCTGTAGCAGCAGTCTGAGAGACTCATTAGATATTTTCACTCTGCAAACCAGACTAAAGCACACGTCATTTCCCAAAGAGATCATCCCCCTCCATTAGCTGCGGGCCGTGATAGACAGGGAACATTGTGTGTCACACAAATCAGCAATGAGGTTAGCAGTTACCTTTATTATTTGGCCTCTTATGGCCCACAGTTATGCACTGTGACGTTGATCCCCATCCTTGCTGAAGTTAACACTGCCCTCTGTCTCGAACTCTCCATGTGTCACAGCCCTAATAAGGTACAGGGATGATCTCAGCACTAACAGGCTTGTAACACTTTATTTGAAGTGGTGCTCACGAGGCATCATAACCACATTATGCCCACAAGTGCTTTAATATTAGATGTGACATAATAAGGAAAAAAACTCCAGTGGGATTGAATACTCTCTGCCGAAAACAATTTTATACCACATTCAAACTCCACTAAAGCTGAATTAGACATCACATGATGGTCGCTCCAAAGTGAAGTCACAAAGCATGCTCATGTTTACCCGTAGACTGTGTTTACCAGACCAGCCAGTGAGGGATATTTCATGGAGGACAGCAAAGCGATGACAGAGGAAAAAGATTTAAAACGTAAACTTTCAATTCCTTCGAGTCAATTCATCACTCTTCGGGCGGAAACATGACCATGCCCTGACACAAGAACTTTATTTGTTAATAGTGTCTCAGTTACAGTTGATGGGACATTTTTCACTGTTGCCTCCCACTTTACAATTTTGTTTCTGAAAGAACGGGTGTATTTCTACATGCCACGTATGCCATCATACATTCTAATGCTGATTGTTTTCTGAATGTAATTATTAAAACTGCATTAATCAATTCTGAACAAGCTAAAAACCACAAAATTAACATATTATCACCTTTTTAAGTTTTTATGGCTAACGTATTAGCAAACAGTTGCCTATTTACACATCCATCAGACACAGAGCAACATTAGCATTCATTTGGAATTATTTCTGGCCATCTGATGAACCCAAGTCCAACATTCACTCTCTTTTAGCTCAGTTTTGAGTTAGCTCCACCAACTCCTGAGGGAAGTATCTGTACCTTTAGCTGCCAACTGCTCCACTATGTTCACCAGTCAGTAACTTTGTCAGTGGTTTGGCGCTGGGCAGGTACCACAGAGTGGGTTTATCAGAGCTTTCCTCACTGAAAACAGCTGCCTGAGAGTTGGGTGATAATTCTTTGTGGGTTCATCACTATGAGCGACCCCTTTCACATTACACTTAGTCATTTAGAACATTGTTTATCTAATAATTTCCATTAGAGCAGCTTTAAGTTAACATACAGTGGCATATACATACATATGGTTACTCATAATGCCTCGTAACGCACTTCAAGTAAAGTTTTATGAAAAGGCTCTCATGATAAAGGTCCCCAAAATGGACTGTGCTGACTTTAACATCCATCTTTTACAGGAAACAGAGATCCTCATGACTAGCGCAGTATGAGCACAGAGCAGCCTGTGTTTTGTAAATGGTTAACTCCCAACTTATCACGTCTGAGGCAGTTTTCCTGTCAGCTTCAGAGCACTACAGAGGGCCCCTTTGGGAGTTGACTGCATTCAAGTGTGTTAAATTTCATACTTCCTGGTATTAACGCCTATAATAGAGCAATAAAACACAAGGATAAAAGCAAGGGGTGACAACTTCACCACCCATCATTTTACTTTAGTGCAAAGTTATACCTCAAGAATTAGAATGACTGATAGATTAAAAAGATCAAAATATAGTTTAGATGGCTGCCAGGCACCTCTTTTTCCACACGTACACACACACACACACACACACACACACACATATACATGCACACACTTCCAAGGGTATTGGCTGAATTCCTCAAATTACACCCCAAACAAAAGATAATAGATCATGTAGCATCTGTTGGTAAAAAAAAAGAAAGATAGTGGCAGTGCTCTGAAGCTGTTAGGAAGCTCTCAGCTCTGATCAGTGACTTCCTGCCAACATTCAAGATTTGGTCTGAAAATTCTCCCGAAGGCTGGGTTTCCCCGAAAGCATCTTAGCAGTAAGTCCAACTCTTACACACCGACTTACAACAGTGGAACAGCACTCGAGGGTTTAAAGAGTTGGGACCAGCAAGTCCTTTCGTTGTGACTGTTTCAACATTATTTATCACAGAGTGCGAAGTAGAAATGTTCGAGGAAGAATCCACACTTGAATGTTTCAACAACACAGAGCAGCTTGCCATGTATTTGTGATGCATTTCTGGCTCAATTTTAATGTTTGGTATATTGAATCTGTAGCCAAACATAGAAAAAGTGATGTCAAACTGGGATATTTCCAGTATCTACAATGGATTTTGAGAGCAGCAAGAGTACTTATCACCAATGTGCAATTTTTTTCCACCTTCAATAGCTTCAATAGACCAGAATGCAGCCACAAAACATGTCATGCTTTGAGTAAGAGTTATTTTAGGCATAAGAAAATATCTGGATCGATAAAAAGTTGAAGGTTGAGTACATAAAAACATAAGGAGAAACGTCAACTACGACCCCCAAGGTGTATTTCGGTATGAAACATCAACATTCTGTTGCACGCACCGCTAACAGCTTGAGATACACTTTGCAGAAACCTGATTCAGCAGGTTTAAGTTCACTTTAAAATTCTGGGTCAATTTTAGGTGAAATCAGCAGCCGTGGAGCTGTCTTTTGTTTCCAGTTGCAACAACAAAGCATTTTGAATTTGCTGCAGCTCTGATTTGCACTTCTCTCTCTTCTCTCGCTTCTTCTCCATTGCAATGAGGGCTAAGGCTCATGGGTATTTCACTGCTTAGAGCCATCCGCCATGCCAAACTGACAGAGAAAAAATCTGATTTTTCAGAAAAACCTGAAAAAACCTATAGTACTGTTAAATTATCCTGTGTTTCTATGTTGAGGAACATTGAGGAAATCATTTAATGGAAACCTTGGAATGGGATTTTACAGCAGCAGCTCCTCGTACCTCACAACTCTCTCAGCATGGCCACTATTACTGGTGTTCCCTAATGCTCAGCAAGTAGTTGTAGTAGTAGTAGACAGTTGTACCCATATTCCATACCTATACACATGTCCCTTCTACAGCCCTTCCTTGTCAATTGTCAAAAGGCATTCTGGGAAATGTAGTAAAATGACTAACTGAAATAAGATCACACACAACCTGTTTAGAGAAAGTGGATACCTCACATTCAATCCCAAAATAACCCCTGGAGTGTGTTGAACATTTCTGACTGATGTAAGAGTGGGAGATGATTCAAGGGTGGATTTTTCCTAAGACTTAACTAACACCATGTCCCTTTAATATACAGGTATAATACATACTGCGTGTTTATAGGCCGACAATAATCTCAGGATTAAGATGTTTGATGGGAAACCCAGTGCTGTTCAGTTTGTATAAATTGTATCTGGGTCACAGAATGAAAGTTGAAAATAGAGTCTGTCATCTAGCACAATTTATTCCACCATTTGCTTACAGTAGCTTTGTAAATGCAGTTTGTTTGTATGTTGATTTGTAGTAGTCTTCATACATCAGCTCTTGGCATTCTGAAGAGTGAGTAACACCTCATATGATTGGAATATTAAACAAATCTTGTTAAATATGAACAAATGAATAAATAAGTCCCGTTCAGTGGATCCACAGTGGGACTACAGAGTCCTTTTTCGGGTCTGAGTGGCTCACGTCTCCAGTCGCAGTCAGCCAGACCTACTCTAGCAGAAACACAATGTGGGGAACCGACAGTAGCATAGACCAAGAGGCGCCTTTTGAATCACACACTCAAACACACATGCACAAACAGTCATATGCACGGAGACACACACACACACACACACACTCTCACACTCGAGGCTCTCACGAGAAAATGACTAATCATGATCACATGAAAAATCTGGCAGATCTAAAAAGAAAGAACCGAGAGAGGTTACGCGTGTAATTTACAATATGTCATGTCGCTTCTCTGTAGCTGTAAACATCAGCAAAGTAAAGGGAGGACTGCCAGTCACACACACAGGGAACATGGACATCTAGACTGTAAACATTTCAATACACAGACACACACAGCACTGTCCCTGTCAGCCCTCTACACTGACCTTTCACACTGTCTCACACACACACACACACACACACACACACACACACACACACACACACACACACTAGGCTTCAGCAAAAGCTATCTTGTCACGGTTCCAAGCTCACACACACGCACACACACACACACATAGTGTACATACACATACCGGGTGAAGCCTGACACTGTAGCATCCCAAACACACGTTACACAGTGGGAGCGTAAACTACATTGCTGGCCCCTTCCTCCCTCCCAATCAGAATCAGACCGCTCCTCTCCGCCCCAATCCATCTTTAGACCCCCCCCCCCC
>NTHP01000886.1:0-29710 GCA_003416845.1 Oplegnathus fasciatus | reverse complement strand
CAAGCTATCAACGTGATGCCTGTCAATCATGTTCAGTCTTGTGTGTGACGTCACTGTTTTGGCCGATGCTGGCTCGCGCCTACGGAGTGCAAGATCACGCGCGAGCAACAGGATGCTGACTGCAGTTGGCTTAATGGCCACAGGTGTCACTGTTAACAAGCATTTTCTGAATGTTAAATACAGAACGTTTAAAGGACCATGCCAGTCAAACAGCAGAGTACCGCAGTGGTTTAGTAGCACTTCCATAAAGTCTGGGGACAGATTTTAAAAAGTCAAAGTTGATGCAGCAGAGGCTGACATATCCTTACTTTTAGTCTCTAGTATGGGTTCCAACAGCACTGTATCCTACAATTCCCATAATACATACTCAGCGACATATCTTAGCCAAAGATAAACCAGAACCTCTGAGTTCTGTTCCAGAAGTAAGAAAACCTCATTCAAAATCCCACTGACTTTTGTAACAATGCTAATAACTAAAAATCCAGCCAGCATGTTGTGTGGTTGGCTTCATATGTTTAGATAAGGATGGTAGTTTTTGAAAAATCTAATATCGTTGTTTATTCAATATTTATGTTTTTTAGTGGCCTTTAACTATTTCCCATAAGCCCTAGACCTTCGTAGGCTAAACGTCAGGGCTCGATGACAGCAGGACAGAGAGGACTGAACATTGTAGAACTTTTTAAAGAGCAGAGATTACAGCTACAAAATTTTTAAAAATGACATTAGAAGAGAGCGTTGGTGAGTTTTACGGATATGAACGAAATCAAGTTACCATTTACACACAATTTATGCACTTGTATGTCTTCATGGGAGCTGTAGTTTTTTCTGTGCTCATAAAGTAAAGTAATCATTGCTTAACATAAACTATACTAAATGTGAAGTTAGTGGGGTAAAACATGAAAAACCCCACTGTGGCTCTTTAACACACCGTAGTACACTGCATTAACATGTGCAGCAGGCAGGTAGTGCATGTATGCAGATGATTTAGTGCTCATAATTACATATTGAGAAATGTGAGTGTTGGAATAAACTCCCAGAAAGTCAGTGTGGTCCTTTAAGAGTCTGATTATATTCCTGCATCTATTGTACAGTAAATGTGTGTATGTGTAATGACCTTGCTCAGAGATGTGCTGATGTGCGACAGTTAGTAGGCCCAGGTGATTGACAATAGACCCCTGAGCATGCTGGGAAACGAGATAAGCTGCAGCTTGGCCCGTTTTGTGGGTCTCAAAAACCCAGGAGAACAGAGAGAGAGAGAGGGAGGGAAAAAAGGCAGAGAGAAATTACAGAGAGATTACACAGCGGGAACAGAGCCGGACAGACAGGCGGACTCACAGAGGAGAGAGGGACAGAGGGAGAACGAGAGAGAGTAATTTGCTGAAAATAAGGAGTGACAGGACAGACAGAGCTGTAGAAAAAAAGGGAGGAATTATGGGAGTCTTTCTCCTTTTACCCTCTCTCTTCTCATCCGTTATCAGCCATCAGGGTACTCCATCACTCTGGATCCCATCTTCCTTAAGACAGTTTCACTCTCCTCTTTCTGTCTCTGTCACTCAATCTTCTTTCCCCTCACAGTCTAAATTCAGCTGCAGGCTCGAAACTTACATTATTTTTTACTGCACTGGCCTTGTGGGCCCAGTTGACTGCTATTTGTGGAGCTGTAAAATGACTTCCCTCCTCTCTCTCCCTTGAACAACTTTACATGATTTCGTCTGTGTGGTTACATTATCATTGTCATCAGAAACGTACTGTCCCCACTATGCACACACACACACACACAAACACAGACTTCTACAAGGTGACCTTCAGGCTCCAGATCAGACATACATGTGCACAGTCGAGTCAAACAAGTAACTGTCAATCAGCGAGTTGCTAGGGGCAATGAACCGACATGGCTGCTGTCAATCACGTGTCTCCAAGGAACCAAGAATGGCAGCCCAGGCCATAATTTAACAAGCAGCCTGCTCAAGGAAATAAACAGTAGACCTGAAAGTAGACAGTGTGTCTGCAGCAGTTTTTTTGTTTTTTCGCTCTTTATGTACATTTTTATTTCATTCATAAATAGCACTGAGTATCACTGGGGACACAGAGTAACATAAACATGAATGATGTTAGAATGTTGGTGGTATGATCATTCAGCCATTTTAAAAACATTAAATTTGGATCTTTGTTTTTAAAGCTGAGATGGACTGACGGACTCAACAATTAAAAACAACAGCAAACAATCTGAAGCATTCAAATATCTCAGTGTTATAAATAATGTGAATATTTCTGCGGCATTTTATGTCCATTAGCAGGGTAAGAGCTCATCTACGTTTTGGGAACATTTGCATGCTTCAGCCCAGAATAATGTGTCCATGCCCCAATGATAATTCGTGGCAATTAGCTCAGCCAGTATTACAGCAACAGTAATCTTGTAGCTAGAGGTGTTATAGCTTTTGTGGCCCAAACCCCACTAAATTACTGATAATATATTAATGATTTAAGTAGAGCTGATTAGTTGTAATAAGTAATCAGAAACTATTTTAACAAGCGATTAACTGTTTTAGCCATTTTTTTTATGCAAAAAAGCCAAAGATTCACTGGTTCCCGCTCTTCCATTGTGATGATTTGCTGATTTTCTATGTTTTAAACCAATGCAAACTGAATATTTTTGGGTTTTGAACTGTTGGTCAGACAAAACAAGCTATTTGAAGACATCACCTTAGGCTCTTTTTAACCTTTTTTTTTTTACATTGTTACATTACGTTAGTTGCAGCCCTACAATAAAGGATAGGTTCACATTTTTTTCAAGTCTGTCTTAAAACAGCACTCATACACCCACCCAATTTTAATGTGCATGCTGTATATGTTCTCAGCATTAGCATGGATCACAATAGCCAGTGATCCAATAATCTACCAGGGACACTCATCACTCATTGGTGGGTTGACCAACAGGACAATTTCCCCAAACAACTAATACCAGGTATGACTCCCCCAAAACATGAAACACACTTAGGAGTAATAGATTAGCGGCCACGAAATCGAATCAGTCAACAGGTGGTTGAATAACAGGGAGAAAGAGAGAGGGGCAGCATGGAGAGACAGTGAGGGATGAGCTAACAGAGTAACACAGGGCAGCACTACACAGGCGATCAATAAAGCAAAATAAAAGACCCTGACATGGCCTACACTGTTACACACCATGGCTTTTTTTACATCACTTGGAAACCCAGTGAGACCAATCTGAGCATTGATCTTCAAGGTTATTGATGATAAACTTTATGACACAAACACAATTTTAATACGCTAGTTTACGTTCTGAAATGATACCGCAAGCATCTGAACTCAGACTTTTGGCAAGTGATATGTGTTAAAAGCAGAAGGGTCAGCATATTAAAATTGTTTTTTTTTCTCTTTTTTGGCAGCCATCCCATCGGATTAATTAGTAAAATTATACTGAAGAAAATGTAAAGGTTAGAGAGATGCAAGTGCCATAAATTCTTATCTGGAATATGCAATGATTTGCTTAGTAAAGTTAACTGTACAGCGCTATTCATGCATTCTAATCTGCTGTAGTATCATTCCTCTGCTTGTCCTCCTCATCGTCCTTCCTGCTAAAGTAGCAGTTTGAGTTTCTTTAGGTGGCATTCAGCCACAATGTCTGTCACTACTAATACTATCAATCCACTTATTTTATTTGTTCTAACAAATCCGTAACTTACCATTTCTTGTGCACCAGAGGATTTTTTCTATCACTTGTATTAAAGAAAAGAGGCTATCACCATCTTTCCAAGCTAGTTTCTTTTCCACCCCAGGCATACATATTAAACAGATACACTATAATACACTACTATTTCTGTAGATTGATAAGTGATAAAAACATGGACACAGTAATCATCAATATAATGCTACCCCTGGTAAATCATTGGTTCTGAAGCCAGTGGTTTATAAATTTGCTTAAGTTTTTTGTTGGCATTCAACAGCTGCACATCCCATAAGGTTTTGATAGCGCACCTAGCACCCATGGGAGCTGTAGTCATTGAATGCCAACAAAAAAATGTAATTTTTTTTTTTTTACCTGGCTAAAAGGACTGCTATGCTAACTAACAAAGGATCAGCGTATCTGGTTAAAATGACAAAGCGCTCAAATTTGACTGTCGTGGATACCGATTTATCTTAACACCAGAATAATATCTCTATTTTAGCTTTTCAGGAAGAGAAAGAAACCCCGCAGTCAAAATCCTTTCAGAGCTGAAAGCTAACGTTAGTGTAACAAAAGCTAACCCAGTTCCAGAAAAAAATATTTAATATATAAAAGAAAACACAGAAAACATGAAACACAGACACAATAAAAACACAATAAGACAATTGAAGACATTGAAAGTGCTGACTCTATGCATTCAATTCATAATAGATAAAGGGTGTATGATAAAAGCAAGGATAACAGTAACACGAAGAATAAAGATAAGA
Source organism: Oplegnathus fasciatus (assembly GCA_003416845.1). Classification (NCBI taxonomy): domain Eukaryota; kingdom Metazoa; phylum Chordata; class Actinopteri; order Centrarchiformes; family Oplegnathidae; genus Oplegnathus; species Oplegnathus fasciatus. The sequence continues at coordinate 25,258 of NTHP01000886.1, read as the reverse complement.
AAAAGTGCAAAGCTGTGTGAGGAACCAAGAGGCAGTTTATGATGTATTAGAATTTAGAGCACTTTTTGCAATTAAGAACACTTATTGAAGTGGAGCAGGCTTTTGGCTCTCTATAAGTAAAAAGGTAAAATGGATATTTATTGATCAGATAATGTGACAAAATTGTTTAAATGCTGCTTTCAGCTGCAGTTCGGTTCGTTTTGGTTTGGGAATGAAATATTGTTACCTTTCAGTTCTGGTCCGTTTCGTATTACAAACAAACTAAGAGCTGTAGACTTTAGTCATGTGGTTGCCCGGACCCATGGAGGAAGATCTAATTCTGGTGAGCACTATACTGAGCCTTATATGTTTCTGTGTCTTCACTAGTGCAGCAGCAGGAGTAAGATCTGGTGAATATTATTAGTCGGGATTCCAACAAGACCGATATTTTTAGGACCTCTCGGTCGGGTTGTTTGGTCCACACCAGAGTTTGATTGACAGCTTTCACACCAGCTTAAATGAACAAACCACACCAGAGCTTTGAACCATACCAAACAGGTTACGGGTTAAAGCACCTTAAAAATATGGCAGTTAATGTTACTGCTGTCACTACTGTAGTCCCCATACTTTACACTGTGCTGCTGGCTGACTGCACAGTTAGACCTGTCGCTTGCTGCTCCAGTAGAATGAAACTAAAAAACACAGACATAGTGGCCTCAGATGGGACCAGTAACATCTTGTGAAACTAAAGAGGTTACATGTTACAGCAAGGGTTGATTGCCATTAGGGGTCTTCGCAGCCTCAGTTTTGTTTGTATTTTAAAGAGTGCACGACAGAATATGTCAGGTTGTGTAAACTCATTCTATGAATTTTTATGATTTTCCTCATTTCCCCTCATTCATATTTATTATGTTTTGCAAGGACTAGCTCTACAACACGCGTCAGTCTGTAGACCCACCCACCTTGTCATGAATATTTATCAGCACAGCAGCAGCGACAGGAAACTCCACACAATATTGGGAAGACCAATAAATATGAAAAAAGTACATACTCTTGAAAAACCAGGGCCAGAATCGGCTCAGCATTTGCTGGCATACCAGTGAGCCTGGCTTTCCCACCCAAGAGCCAGATCTCCAGCAGCCTCCTTTCATATAAAGAAAAGGTAACTACAGAAAGAGTCAAAGGCGTTCCTTACCATTGTAGGAGAGGCGAGGCTTGCTTAGACACATGATGAAGTGAACTTCCATTTCATTGGACGCCACAGACTTGGAGCAGACAGGACACTTGAATCCTAAGAAGAATGGCAGAGGAGAGGTCAGTGAAAAATTCAAATACATACACATACATCTGAAATAAACAAGCTTCATCACGATCTGTATTTGTCTAGCACCCCGTTGACGGTATATAACGTCAGGACAAAGCATTTTCCAGGGAAGGGGGTAAAGAAAAGGTGAAAAATGTGTTTCAGATTTAAACGATGATATTTTTATCCTCAAAGGTGATGATCCAAAGTCTAGGCGCCCTGATGATAAATTGCCCATCAGCAGACCACTTAAGTGTTGCTGTTTCTTCAGGGCCCCTGGATCCCATCTAATGACAAACCATGACAAACTAGGTGTGGGTGCTGTGCCACGTCTCGCTGTGATATAAAGCACAGAGCAGCCTGGACGAAACAGTTCCCTTTGAGACTCCAAGAAAGTCATGTTCATGTCAAATGCTGAAATGCAACGCTATTTAATGCTAGTGATGTTACACATTTCTTCACTGTGGCTTTAAAAACAGGCACATTCTGGCACTAACTGATGAAATAATCCATTGTGAACCGCAAACTCAAATGCGGTTTGAGGCATTAAATCATTTTACTCACGTTTCCATTCTTGAACCAGTAAGGTAGCTGCTGCATTATATACAAGCAAACATTAAGTGAAGCAAGATCTAAAGGTCAGCACAATGATGTGAGATAAACAGGCAATACAACATGAAACAAGTCACTGTGACAAGGAACTATTTGAATGGAAATCGTTCTCTCCTTTAACGTGGCGTGTGTGTTTGCATTTTGCAGCCAGTGTGTTAGGTACAGTGTGTTCTACATGTTCGTTGATACAGTAGTTATACTTCAGCTATCCTATAGAACTGACAGGAACATTTTCTGGGAACAGTTTTTCCTTGCTGAGCCGCGGCGGAGGGATATATTTGGCAAAGTCCGTACAGGGAGGAGGTCGGGGTGGATGAATGGGTCTGTTCGTCTCCAACAGAACGTTTTTTTTCTTGAAAGCATGACAACCAAGCTCCCTGAACTTTGACACAGTAGTCCTTGTGACCCAAAGCACGGTCTCTCAGCCTAAACCAAATCATTTTTGTGCCTACAAACCTAACCAAATCTTAACTATAGCGTTGTCACATCATGAAACAGAGACAAATGTTGTCCTGTCGATGGGGGCGCCACATCAAAAAAGGCTCCTACGTGTCGTTCTGGAGGGCATGGACGAGCAGCATATTTAGTCTGCCCACTTTTATCCTCTCACACACATTTTCACACACTACCTCTCTCGGATGTTTTATAACGTTGGAGTCGTCTCAGTTCCCTCTTCCTGTGCTGTTTGGATGGGACCCATTAGGCCTAACTGTATTAGTTTAACACATAACAGATAATTAGATCAACCACTGGGCCACATGAGCCGAGTTTGCACACAGCTTTCTTTATTGGTGATTTTTAAACCTTGGTACACTGATGCCCTCATAAACATAAGTGTCTTTTGTCAGAACCTTTTGGTTTCCACCAATTAGATTAAAAATTTTATGGGAGGTGACGCTCTCTGGTGACAAAGCCACAGTCTTGTAGTGATTATAGAGAGATCTTACATGTGATACAATCATGTGGTGGTATAATGAGATTTACATTTATCTAAAACCAGCAGCATTGCGAAGAGGCTTTCCTTTTGAGTTTTCTTTGAGAACAGTTTTCCTTTTTGGACACAGAGTTTTATCTCTCTGGGGATTTTTTTCTTTTTCTCTGGGGATGATATGGGGAGTTTTTCCTTGTATACTTTGCAGTTGTCAGGTTGGAGGAACTCCTGACAGTATTACATAGGTTTATTATTTTGTTTTGTCTTGTTGTTTCGCTCTCTGTCACTGTCTCCTTTCTCTTTTTTGTGTTGTTTGCAATAAACTGCTACATAAAGAAATGTACCTAAATGAACTACAGAGGTACTCAAGGTGATTCAGTCAACAGGGGCATCAGATCAGAAAACGCCCATAAAGTTGGAAGAGACTGATTAAAAAGAGGAAGGTCAAAATCTGTGCAGCAGAGGCCTAACCCTGACTTTTAGTCCGAAGTAAGGGCTAGGCTCCAAAAACCCCTGGATCCTACGGTTTCCATAATGTAATGTGTCGTTCACTAGACCAAACCACACCTGATTTCATCTGAGATTGTTTTATTTGAAACATTTTCACAGCCCTTTTCTGTATTTTTAATCATCTCCTACCCCCTCACATTTATTTGGGGCCCTCCATTGGATTCTGACCCCCAATTAGGGAACCACTGTACAGTATTAGATCCCTGATGACATCATCTGGGTTATTATCTCAGACTTTAGAAAGCTCATACAGCTGTTTTCACCGTCGTATGTGTAAAAGTACATCATAATAGCCTGACCTCTGTGTCTCCTTAAGCCCACAGAGGTACAGAAATATTTGAACAATAGTTCAAAAAGAAAACTTGCTCATTACCTAAACACAAATAACCAGAGCTGCAGTTTCCATGAGCATTTTTTCAATACCCCAGAGCTGCTTAGAAAATGTTTTTTTTCTTCAATGCCAAGGACAAAATATTAGTGCTGAAACTGTGACTTTTTCACAACTTTTTGACATTTTGTTAATATATTAGTGGGTGTTTGTTATCTGTCTATTATTTCTATTATTTATTTCCATGAGAAAAGGGAAAAATGCATGACTGGAAAATGTTGCAAACTAGTGTGGGGCTTACTTCATGGTTCAAGCACTCTGAAAGCGTCTGTCTGCAAACACAATCAGCTGTTTGTTGTAGAAATGTTGCACAACACTTCTTAAAAAAAAACTTCAAAATCGGAGATACAGAGGTACAGTAGTTTGACGATTTGTTAGGTTACACACACAGACAAATTCACTATACACAGACCCCCCCTCCATGCGGCAGCTGACCCACTTCTCCCTCGGCTGCTATTTTCAGACGCTCCATAGGGACGAGCAGAGAGAGAGATGGAGGAAATGAGTGAAAAAGAGGTGCAGAAGGAAGATGAGAGAGTTCAGGCATTTGAGGAGAAATGAAGGGTTATGATACATGGTCCAGCAGGACTCTAGCTGTGTAGTCAGGGAGGTGTGTGTGTGTGTGTGTGTGTGTGTGTGTGTGTGTGCATTTGCCTTCAACTCAGCCAAGCACCACAAATCCTTGTGGACTTTTCTTATTCAAGGAGCGCATAAGGTCAGATAGGGACAAAAATAAATCATAGGACTGGATCATAAATTAATTATAGTGGTTCCTATGTGAGAGTGTGGATGTGTGTGTGTTGTGAGAGCGCACAACCGTGTGTGTATTTGATCAACTTGTGCCAGTAATCCTGCACCGTACACCGTACAGGATTTGGTTTATGTCAAATTGGCACATTTCTCTCAAATATTTTTCTTGACTGTCATCGCGGTGGACTGCAGGTGATGTCAGTAAACTGAGTAAACTGCACACGGCACTTTTAGGATCAGCTGTCACGGGACGCTTTATACCAAATGACACAGACGAGACTGTGAGTCCAGCTTTTTCTGGAGCGAGCTCTTACTGACTGACTGCTGCTGAGGAGACGGATTTAAATTCTGGAATATCCAGAATTCTGTTTTCTGCATCTCAAACAAGATGTAAAGAGGAAAAGGGAGGTTTGATTTATGTTTCTGTGCTGCTCTTTGTCATTTAGGCTAATAAAATGAGATATTTATATAAAAATCTTACCCCATGCAGTTTTAAAGAATTGGACATAAAAGGGCATTAAAGCTCTATTCATTCTACTCCATCATCCCTTGTCTACACCTACAGCCTGCATGTGTCTGGACTGTGTGACTGAGTAAGGAAGGCCCGCAGAAGAAGAAACCCACACAGGCATGGGGAGAAAACACACAGACAGGCCAGAGCCAGCCAGCAGGTTTGAATCCTTCTTGCTGTGGTGCTAAGCACTGCACCACTATGTTGCCCTTTACTGTAGGTCTACAACATACATCTACTTAATCAGGAATGACACCAAGTGTGCACAAAGACGTTAAGATGTTTAATTTGAATAAATCCATAGAATTTGGCGTTGACCCTGTTAGTTGGATTACAATATAAGGGCAAAGACAGAAATCTGCCACAAGCCGTAGATGAGGCCTTGACACTGGTGGTTCTGGGCAGTGTTGCCAACATAGCGACTTGCACGCCAGATTTAGTGACTTTTGAGTCCCCTCTTTCAAAAAAGCGCCTAGCAACAGACCCTAACTCCACACTGTTTGTGTCTCTCTGGACTGATTGTGTTCACTGAGTGGAGGAGAGCAGCAGCACATTCAGCCGACCAATCAGCAGGAAGACAGCAACGTCAGTGAGCTGTGAATGTACGTGATCCCCACCTGCATAAAAAAGTTTTTGAAATTGGAGGTAGATTTAGATCCATATTGCTGAGATGACAGCAGCTTGAAAAAACAGCTTCATCTTTTTTAACTGTTATTGTTTAAAATCTTGTACATATGTAAATAATTACATTAGTATAGAGTGCAGGGACAGCAGAGTGATGAAACAGATAAGGGTTACAAGAGAGTCTGTGAAGAAATCTCAGTGAAATCAGTGGGTTTCTACATTATCCAGCAGGTAACATGGAGGGGAAAAAACAGAGCATGAATTAGAACATTAAGAAAAAGCTAAAAAAAATCAGAAGATTTGAGGAAAAATCGGTGTTGAATTATATTATATATTTTGTGCACACAAATAAATATAGCATTCCATTTTTTTTACATTTTACGGTTACATTTTAACATTCAGTACATTTATGGAATATCAAAGACAGCGTGTTGTTTACCAGGAAAGATTCTATGTATATCCACAGATCCAAAATCAAAAGTTTTAAAAATGCATTAAACCGAAGAAGCTCAGATCCACAGTCTGATAACACTGCTGAATATGCGCTGCATCAGTCTACATAGTGGTATTATAATGGCAGCCAAAGCTGGCCAACATCCAAAGCAGCATCACAACTGAGTGTGGAGGGGAATGTGATAACCTCAATGTTAATAAGAGGGGATGAATTCGGCTTTAGGCACTGTAACTAAACCTGTATAAAGAAGATCTAAATGGCATACAGAGAAATAAAAAAAAGAAAACATCCAGCCTTATACGCGCCTTGTGACAAAAAAATAGAATAAAATCCGAATTTTTGAAACTATTACCTTTCCCAGTAGAGCCATGTGCAGTTTGGTAGAGACTCAGTGGGCAATTTAAGTCTATTGGGGTACAGTAACATCCTGTATAACTGCTTCACGTACCAAGCAAGCACTCAGCCACAACCAGGCATGTGTGGGCCCATCTAACCACGAACTGAGCCAGAGAATACAAGCACCACAGACACATTCAGCAGGTTTCTCTTCAGGCTGCTGCTCCAGAACACAGAGGAACAGAGCTAAAAACTGTTGCATCAGTCTGAACTAACTAACTGACCAATCCCACAACATGCTATTGTGCGAGTGCAGGTTGTTACTGCACTCGCACAAGCTGTTCAAAAAATGTTCTTTTTTGTTTCACTACCACGTTTTAGTTGTCCACCTTTCCCTTTTGTTTTCTTGTCTCACCCTTAATGTCTCCTTCTCCTTCCTCATTATTTCCAACAGCTTTTGTGAGTTGCACCACTGTGCTGCCATTCTCTTGCAACGTGAGTGTCAGGTAGGTGTAAAGTCTGCCTCCATGCTCATCATGTGATTCTGCCATGCCAATCCTGTATGTGCAGTTTTGAGTGAGACTTTTTGTAAAACTTTGAAAAACAATATCCCAACCAACATTTTCTGCAGCAGCAGGAATGAAAAAAAATGCAACCTGTATCTTTGATTTTTATCCCCCTGTGACTATTTTCAAGCTGATCAGCATTTCTTAAAAGCAGCCACAGTGAATGTGTCACTATTGTGTAATACAAAACTCCAATGTTCTGGAGCCGTAGCGTAGCGTAGCCCGAGCAGCACGCTAGCAGGGCAGCAGCAGCAGCTTCAGTGCTCCGTCTGTGTCTGTGTTAATTAGATACTTCCCACACATGCTGCGTGTATACAAGTAACTCTGAAACACACGTTTCTTTCTGTATGCAGGTATAAATAAAACAAAGTAATATCTACATTTACAAAGAATGAATGAATTAATAAATCATCTGGTCTCCTAAAACTGCTACTTCCTGTTTAGATGACGCTACAGATTTTTCATAGCAACCGATTTACACAACACGGAAGTCTTTACTTACAAAGACGTTTCTTCACTAGTTTGAAACTATCTAATAGTGAGAACTTAAGAAAGACTTTACACAAACTTGATAATGGATTTATGAATAGCTGATGCAACCCTATTCAGATTAATATATTAATCATATATTCATTCGAGAAAAGTTTCGAAAAAATGTTACCCACCACCCTCATTCAGTGGTAGGGATGCTGTTACTGGTACAGCATTTAGATGAGGAACTCATTTACAAATAATAATAATTCTAATTTAAAAATGCAGAAATTCAAACCCCAGCTCATTCATTTTCATTTGTCTTTTGTAGTGGCTGCAGGTGCTGCATATATTTCCTTTCCTGCACTGAGAGCACACACTTGAACTACACTGAATGTTGTGTTATCCTGTTTTTGGTCAGCCCTCTGTGATGTTTTAGTGATGAAAAACATCAGTGAATCAAAGTTGCAGAGAAAAGCTGCGCTATGCTGTGATACAATAATTAACATTCAGCGAGCGGTGGGGATCAAAGCGGGATAATGACTCAAATGCAAAATCACTTGTGAGGCTTCCAGTTTGGATTTTCCTGTAGCTGGCTCATCGCTGGGATCACAGCGTCTTACTAAATCATGATTCCTGTCAGGAGGACCACCACATGATCAGCAGCCGTGCCTGATCGCTCATATTTAACTACAGATGACTTTTCATACGCTGTAGCAAAACAAATGTAATATGTATGATGTGTGAAAGCTAGACTGGAATACCACCCAGGAGATGCATGATATTATTTTACCAACAGATGATCACTTCAGTACATTTTTTTTTTCACTGCAATACTGCTTTATTAGTATCTGCCCTCGTTTATCACTTCACACAACACTGGTTCCAAGTGTCTACACTCACTGAAGGAGATGAGCACAAATCACAGTACTTGAAGAAGAAAAAATGGACCATTTACTTTGGCAGAACGTTGTCATATATCTTTGTCCTTGGGTTTTTCCAACAACAGATGGATCCTTGAAAACTTCTCAGTCAGATGGGGACTGTCACACTCTTGCCTCAAGTGGAAGCAAGCGTTGGTGAATATCAAAAAGGGGGAAATCTGCTCCCTTCAATCATCGCAAAAGAGTTGAGAAATACTCCAAAAGTTTGATGTTAACTACAGTGTATCTACTCAAAATTAGCTTCTAATTATAACAACAGAAACAGCCAATTATGGCTAAAGTAATTAAAAACACACTGGTGCACTTGTAATTAACAATGAGTCATCCTCATATCATCATTTTGATATCAATCACTATCCTGGTAACATTTTTTGAGCAGTAATGGCCAAATACTGATAAAAAAAAAAAAATCATAACATGCACCCCTATAGCAGCCTTAAATAAACTCTGCTGTGAAATTCATTTCACAGCAGAGGGATTTAACTGAAAGGGAGAGAAAAATAATGAGCATTGAAGCTGTTTTCAACACAAGCATTTCGCTCTCCACTGAACAGAGAAGCCTCAAAAGGGAAAGACGCGCTGATAATAAACTAATGCAAATGATTATTATATAATACAGTATAAGAATAATCAAACAAACTCTGAGGATTGTTGGGCCAGAGAAAGAGCTGTTAGCCCCCTCACTTCAGCTCAGATATCTATGAGCAGAAAATGCAATCTGAGCCATAAAGGGGGATGTTTTGAATCATCTATGTTACTTGCGTTCATTTAACTTTTAATTTCTTTTCGTGCTTATAGGTGCAGTGTGGATTAGGTAGATTATATTTGTGTCTCAGTTCTGAGCGAGCGTTTTTTAGCATGCACCTCAACCACATTCTTTGAAAACGTAAATAAAGTCTTTGCCAGCTGGAATCCCAAAACACACCCCCGACTAAGATATTGCTCCGCTACCTGACGAGCTACTGGCGAGGTGCAGCTTTAAATCACATTCACGTTTGATCGGATAAATGTATGTAACCGTTCTTCGGTTTAAGATGAGTCATCAAAAGTATTTTTATGGTTTACAGGAAAAGAAAAGAGATGGGTTTTTATGTAAGAATACTCAAAAAATATAATAAACATATTTGTCATGTAACAAGAGATGAATGAATAATCAACACAGGCACACAGGATTAGAACTTGGAAAATGTATTTTCTATTTCACTGCGCCTTTAACAGCCAAAACGTGTGGCGTGGTAGCACCAGCTCACATGGGCTAGGCTAGACTTGCTGGTTGACAGTAGCTCTGCATGTTAACACTGCTAACAGGATATTAGATTATTGGAAGAGGGAGGGTCATTATCTTGGGAGAAAGTTTTAGCAGGAAACTGTGAAACATTTTCAGTCTGTCATTGTTCCCAACACTGTACTGTATAATAGAAAATGCTATTTATTAAACATGGTGTCTGCTTTTTTTGACAGAAATGTCTGACTCCATTTGACTTTGAGAATATGTCCGTGAGCTTGTTCCTCAATGCCTCCCAGTGGTAGCTACTTTGAAGCTTTTATCCATTCTTCTCTTACAGTCCTATGTGTGGTGTTACTACCTTAGGTGACTATATGCTAGCATATCTGAGAGTGTGTAGAACTCTCAAATTAGTGTAAAAGTCCACCAAAACACATGCATACATGCATATAAATGTATCTATCTCAAATTCAATTATTGGAACTATTGGAATTATCCAAACGTTGGCGCGGACCTCTCCAGTCGCCTCTCCATTAGCTCGGGGTATTGTTGTGCTTATTGTGAGTGGTGCCAGATAACTGTGGGGATGACGAAGTGGTCAACTTGTGGCTTTGTGAACTCTCCTCCTGCCGGCTCTGCTGTCTGGCCGGTCGAGGTTTTCAAATGTAAACATCGGAGTAAACATCTACGAAAAGGTGGAGGGGACAAACAGCAGCTACGACCCTGACCACAAAGACAAGCAAGACCATCTCTGCTTCCATCTATGCATCCACCTCAACATGGGAGGAAACACCGAGGCAGCGAACGTGGAAGGATTAAACCCGGCCACATGGATCTTCTATTAGCATTAGTAGTATTAGCATTCTATTAGCCAGTGTGCAGGCGTTGGACAATAAACTGGACGGCGTCCATGCCGCATCAGTTTCCAAGGGGATATCAGGAACTGTAATGTCCTTTGTTTCACCAGAACTTGGCTTAAACCTGGAGTACTGAACCAACTTAACCAGTGGAGGACATTGTGTTCCTGTCCACGGACATCAACCTGTCGGACGCGGTGGACTGAGTGGTGATGCGGTCCTGCTTTGGCTTCCTCTTCATGCTGGAGCTGGAGGAGCAGGAGAAGTGCGGCATCCACCAGCAGTTCTTCTCCATCGTGCAGCTCAACGGGACTCGCGGGCAGGCTGAGAACTTCGCCTACCGGGTGGAGCTCAACGGGCACTTGTGGCGCCTGACCTCAGAGGCCACGCCGCACTCCATCCACGAGCACATCGCCACGGCCACCATGAACAGCGACTGCCTGGTGTTCGTTTTCTCCCTGCTGTGGTCGAGAAGAAGATACCGGATACACCAGGCCAGCTCTGAGAGGCTCAGGAAGAGCTTCTACCCTCAGGCCACTAGGATCCTGATTGAGGACACTGTCTAAGAAATGTCCTGGGACTATTTTTACTTACTTATTATTCAAAGTTANTACTATAGTTAACATTATTATTTATTACTTATTTCTATTCTTTATTCTTATTCTATTTTACACTTATTTTTTATTGCATAATTAAAGGAGTTAACAGTCACACATTTCACTGTGACTATACCCTGTACGTATATGTGACAAATAAAACTTGAACTTGAACTCATTCCTTGTGTGATCATCTCTCTTCGAAATATAATTTATGTGCTCGCAAAGAATCTTTTTCCGCGCTCAAAATGTCCCATCGCAGAATTGAGGCACAAATATAATTCTGTGTAGGTAGAGGGAAGGGAAACACTCTGCACAGAAGCTCCCATTCACACCTACAGGCAATCTGGTCTCCAGTCTACCTGTCTGTGGGAGGAATACCCAGAGAACACGCAGGCAACACACACAAGTACACACCCACGCACACCTTGCATGACTATGCAATAACAACAGTGAAAGAGGCTGAATAGATAGAGCTGTCACACACTCTGAACTGAAGTGCTATTAAACAGTCCCATGGAGACTTATTCTTGTCAGCCCCTGCACAGACAACACTCACACTCACACACACACACACACACACACACTCTTCTCAGGCAAGGTCACTCAACTCAATCTGTGGCCAATGCATATTTCATCAACCCTTGGCAGTCCGGCCCAGCCTGAGACCCTGACGTAGCTCCCAAATAACCACTGTCCACTGATGAAGACTTCAAGACTAACAAAGACACTCGTGCTTAGGAAGAGCCATGAAGTGTCTGTCAGCAGGAGGTGGAGCTACAGATAAACAGTGCAGCTACACTGGGTATGAAATGTTTGCACAGACTGGTACTTTTTGAGCCTGTGCTGCAGCCAGTTGAGAGCTACTGTATTTCATTTCAAAGGTTCAGTCTTACAGTTTGCTGTTTGCCATCAAACGCAAAGTCAGATGAGAAGATTGATCTCAATTTAATCTCCAGCACAAACATACGTTTGGGACGTGTTTAACTTAGCACAGAGACAAGAGAATATTAAAATACACCTTCCAAAGCCGACTTATTTTGACTTATTTACACGCATCTTGTTAGCCAGCAAGATAGTCACTAAATCATCCAAGAGTCCTCACTCAAGAGTTTTGTTGAATGTAGATTTATAACACTGCTCAAACCTTCCAACTATAAAGACAGGACTTTTGAGATGCTGCGCACAGTCACTGCACCGAGCTGGTTTTGGTCAAAAGTACTCTATGGAGAAAAATGAAAAACGAAACAATTTAATACCGATACCTCTGTATGACCTACATGAGCAAACAAGACCAACAGCGAGAAGACTGGCTATTTATATTAGTTTCTAATAGTTATTCTTAATGCCTGCCATGGGGTCAGTGCCCGCTGAAATGGCGCTGGGGTTCGCTCTGACTGAATTCCAGTTGCTTCGGCCGCTAACTGAAGGTCCGTGGGTGCGCTCCTTTTCCTGCAGCCGGGGCACAATCCGGCGAGAACTGATGACGTATGCGCCGGCTGAGATGCCTTTTAAATGCTGTGCAGACTCTGCATACTCAGCACACAGATATAACATTTATAATCATAATGTCATCCGACTGCAGGTAAGGCACCAAAGAATGTTTTTTTTACACTGACAAATCTAAATACAGGAGGAAAGAGCACGTACATACATAGTTTACTAGTCAAAAACTGTGTATATGGCACATTTGCTTCTCAAGAACTGCCTTTCAATAGGAGGGGCACACATTTTAATTACAAACGTCATGTAGATAATTTGTTGCGCCTGTGACGGTGACGCGTCGAGATGTTCAGAAAGTCAAGAGATGTGAAGTAGGAACAGGCTGAGTCAGTTAAATATGCAGAACACTTTGGCAAAAATAGAAGCCGTGCTTAATTTCTTTTGTACTCTGGTCTCAAACAAAGCTTCTGTTTGTTGGATATCCGTATCTGTAGCTGGGCTGTAAGTAAAAATTAAAAAACTCCAAAGTAATTTAATAAGCCTCGGCCATAACAAGCCTCAGAAGTGAATACAAAGTGTTCAAGAGATGTAATGAGGAGGTACGAGGAAGCCAGAGAAGACCAAACAACGAGAGTACTCAGAAACAGGAGACATGTATTTTATTAATCCTTGAGTTAGTTTAAATTCAGCAGAATATGGCTTTATCTTTCCCCAGGGCCAGGGGAGCAGCACGGCTACACTTACACTCAGTGGTATCTTATTCCACTATTACCACTGAGGGCAATAAGGTCATCGTGTAGAGAGCATAACAAGTGACTCAACTGCTAATACACACTTAATAGCCAATAACACTGTGGTAGCATTAGCGCATATGGGCTAGACACTGGTAAACGTTTTACCGTCGATCCACTTCAGACCTTTAGACTTTGAAAGCATGCTGGGTCACAGTAGCTCCAGATGCTAACGCTGCCGATGGAAGACTGAGAAACTGTGAAAGCTGCATTTAAACTGTGTTTCAGCATTTTCAATTTGTCATTGTTCCCATTGTTATGTACGGTATGATAGAAAAGGCTATCTATTAAACATGTGGTGTCGCTGTGTTGTCTGAAACAAAAGTCTGTTTGACTTTGAGAATATGAGGCGCAGTCTGTTAGCTTGTCCTTCGTTGTCTCTCAGCTACTTTGGAACTACTTCAGAATTTATCCTGTCTGACAGCACCAACCCCATACCTCTCTTAGTCCTGTGGAGTCTTACTAACATTAGTGACTATATGCTAGCATTATCTGAAAAACTAAAATAATGGAACTTTTGAACTGAAGGCAGATTTTAGTTTTTCTATGTCAGTGTAAATTAAAGGGGCAGGCCTGACAGATTTGTGTACGAAATTCACAGATTATGTGTAATATTTTCATTTCACTGTTTCAAAGGATATGAACGTAGTTAAAATATTAGTTTGAATACTTCCTTGGTACGTCACCTAAATTGAAGTATATTTATATTGAGTGGATTTATGATTAAATTAACCTTTGACACCTTATGCCCAGAAAGATGTGTTTTTTGGTGAAAGCGTGTAAGTTACTTTGGCATGTAATAAAGTCACTTCAGGGGTCTTGAATCACCCTGTCAGGGCTTGTTCTGCAATAATCGCTGGCTCACTGTACTTCATCCCTTACTTAACAACTTTTAATTACCTAAAGGTCAGTGTTCTTACTTTGGATAATGCTGGTGGGCATTATCACTCAGCAGAGTGTTCAGAGTGCTGGAGGCAATAATCTGCTGATGAACGCGGTCATTTTTTTTCGAGTGTGTTTTCATCATTTAACAGATAGGTTGAAAAAATAGTTTGGAACTGTTTGTGGTTGATCATGTGCTAAAGACACCAGCTTGTGGCTTTGGGTTTACCTGTACTCTCACTCTCAGACCAAATGAAAATATCTGAGCAGAGGAAACTAACTGTCCTCTCAATTTGAGAAATGATATTAATCGCTTCAGAGAACAACAAAGGACTAAGGTTACCTTTGAGCAAGACACTTCCACTTCTGATGCTGCAGTATGGCTGCTACAGCCCACACTAGCCCTTGGAATTAGATCCATGTTGGACAATTCTGCACCTCACTACTTTCAACCAGTGCCAACATTCAGAGCCAATGCAGAAAGCAGTGTGCCCATTATGTAGCGAACCAGAAAGTAAAGGTGTGGAGGTTGGGGTGGTGGATGGTCCTATAGCACCAAGGGCTACTTTCCACTGGGGACCGGGGTGACACGTCTCCCTCACTTTTCAAAACCCTGCTTTTGCAGTTTTACAGTTGCAGCAGCTGAGTGTCCTCCTACTGACCAACTGTCATAGTCCAAATACGAGAGGCACTGAGGTGATAAAAACCTTAATACACTCAAAAAGGTTGCCCTCAATTGTTGCCCTACCATAAAAGCGATATTAGGTTTCTGTAAGCAGTGTTTCGAAATTTTTTTGCCCTGGGTTTTGTATCTCAGGCAAGGCCGCCCTAACCCTTTGATTAGTGGAGCTTGTTCGGGCCGTAAGCTGCCTGAAAACTACTTTTAACATCGTCTGCATGTTTTGGGGGAAAACATAATTTCCTTTTTTAAATTTACCGGTCAAAATGTGAGAGACAACAATTCAAAGGTGAGGCAGCAAAGGACAGTGTTGCTGAGACAAAACTATATTTTTGGTGACTAAAACTGTATTCTAGTTTTTAAGTCTTTGCATGCCGTATTTACTCTTATTTTATTTATTGTGGTTTATGATCTAAATACAGCCAGAGTTCTCTTTCAATGAAACAAAGAGTGATTTTCAGAAGGGTTATGTAATTATAACCTTCACTAAATGTTGTAGTTGTCTTAACCTTTACCTTACCTTACCCATAGTTTATTTGCTGCCACCATGACTCCAACCTCCACCATATGCATTGCCGTTATTGCATAAAGCCAGACTTTAAAAAGCTTTGCATTTGAATTGTTGAACATCATCTGGGGTTTTGCAGAATCACTCAATATCAGCGTTCTTGTCAGGCGATACGGCCAACAACACAACGTGTGAATGCGTTTAAATGTGAATGTATGGTCATTCTGCATTAACAGTTCAAGTGGAGCCTGAACCCTGCAGCAACGTTCTCTGGCATAGATGTCATTTTAAATGAGGTGAAAGGATCAGTCAGCAAACACTGACTCATCAGTGACTGATTCCATATCATCACTCGTATGGAACAATACCTCAACCAGTCTTTAGTTAAGACGCTCATAAGCAATGAATGACTGTGAGACGTAGCAATACTGCAGCAGACAATATGATTAAAACATGGATCAGCCTGTCTCATAATGATGAATAATGTCCAGATAAGGATGGCTGGACTGTAGATAGCCACATTCATCGAGAGGAGCCAGTCTAAATCAAAGCGGTGGCTGGGAGCGTAATGTCTGCACAAACAACTCTCCCAGATCAAATCAATAGCACTGTAAAATCCTGACTGTATTCAAACCTCACATAAAATATATGCAGAACAATAATTACTAAGCAAATGAAGGCTCGGTTATTGTTTCCAGTCCACGCTGCTATCTGTATGAACAGTAGACACTTTGGTTGATAAGTGTCAATAGCTGCAGAGGACAGACAGACATCGGAGGAGGAAGGGGGAGTCCGCTTTAACTGTGCAGTAAAATAAGGATCACAACAGTCCGGGGGCAGAGGGAGAGATGAATCATCCAGCCGTCTACTTTATGGTGCAGAAGTGAGGAGGAGGAGGAGAGGACAGAGGGAGAGAAATAGAGGGGACAGTAAAGCAGAGAAAAGAGAAAGGCGAGACAGAAAGTTGAAGGGGGAATGGATGAAAAAGAGAGGGCACGAGGGAGCAATAGAGAGGAAAAGGCGAGCATACTAAGACTAAATAGAGGGAGTGAGGCTGAATCATGGGATTGAGCGGGTAGGGAGCGGTGGAGGACAGAGTGGTGAGAAAAGGAGGAGGGGAGTCAGGAGGGCAGAAGAAGGGCGCATCGAAACAAGAGAAAAGAAGCAGAAAGATGAGACAGTTAAAACGTAGAAAGAGAGAAAAACAGTAAGTGTGGTCTAGTTTAGAAATAATTTCAGCCTTGCGTCTGAATTCCTCCTCTTATGGAGTTGTGCAGCTGCAAAGTGCCCATCAGTCCACGCAGCTCTAAAAGGCTATTTTCTAAAACCCATCACCTGAGCAGCACAATGACAGTAGCTCCTATGCAGAATTTTATTTCCCATAGGGAATGCAAATTTCAAGCAATTTACCTAACATCAGGCTGAAAAGTAGTGTTTCATGCCCTTAAAATTTCAAACTTGTTTTAGCTCTGTCAGAAGTGTGGTTTGCTGCACCCACCTGACGGTGATGTCACGGGCTCCTGGACTACATATATGCATCACTGCAACAAAGTGAGAAGTTAAGCCATTGGAGCTGGAAGTTTTCCAGAGGTGTTTAGTAATTCTTTAAAGGAATAGTTCAACATTTTGGCCAGGCACACGGACTTCCTGGAACCTTGTTGTCACTGTGAGGTGACATTCTGTCCAGTAACATTTGGAAAGTGTAGAAGAGCTATAAGATTAAATTATTTCATCCCATTCATGTGTGCAAGGAATCAACAGTCTCACAGTTCTACCACAGATGTGTCTGTCACACATCTGGCTCTGTTGAAGCTGGTAGTTTGACATTAGCATGAGGCTCAGGATAGCTAGCTAAACCAGACAGCTGCCAGAACACAACTCAGTGGGATTTTCACACAGTTAGTTTATGCTGAAGGAGTCATCGAGACGCACCAGCAGATTACTCAGTCAGGGGAGTAGCTCTCAGGTCAGCGACACTAAGCAGTAAGCCAGAATTATTCTTTATCCTTGGAGGGCAGTGGGAGATAGAGGCACCACCTAGTGACGCAACCCAGTGCTACACCACATTTTCCCCACGTCACTCATCTTTTAATTAATTTAATGTATTTTTCATAATAATAATCATTGACATCAATATTGTCCATATAGAATACTCAACCCATTTGGAAAAGTTTCGGCTCTCATTTTGTCCATTCAAATTCAACATAGATGAAGAGCAACGACAGCAGCCAGGTCAGGTCTCTGGTGTGTCTATTTTTAATTATTGTAAGTAAACGAGCCCTTCTTTTGCTGTTATAGCAGCACTGTAGAGATGGGTGCTTTAAGATAACAAAACAGACGATAAGAAGAGATGTTCAGTGTTAGGCAGCAGCATTAAACACAGTGACACAGCAAGATCAGTGACACAGTAAACAGCAAAGGCCACCATCCACAAGTAAAACTTACAGGTAATGGTTTAATCAATATCAGCTGGAGTGGAGATGGTGGCGAATGAAACAAAGTCGGTGTGGGTAAAGTCAGGTGAAAGGGAAAATTTAGCAAGAGATATGTTGGTACCAGTGAAAGTGGCTGCTTCAGAGATTATCTTATGATACAATGTAAGATGACAGTTGGTTGTTCCTTTCTCTGCCTTATTTAGAAGTTGATTGGGTAACAGATGTGTTGCTTTCTTTACCTAAATGGCGTTTGATCACCCTAAGGTTAACCTTCACACAATACATTATTGTTGGAGTTTTGGTCAGAAATGTATGCAAAACAGTTTTTTCTAGCAAAGCTAAAAGGAAGGGGTAGTCGGATTAGAGAGGCACTGTTGCAGTTTCAAGCTTTCAGTTTTACTTTAAAACCATCATCAGAACTTGGAATTTTGAAACTGCAACTTTTTAGAGTAACTTATATATGTTTTAGATATCAGGTGATCTTCTGGTTTAAGTTGTGAAGTAGACCAGGGCATGTATTTATGTATCTATGTATGTGAATGCATGACTTTTCAACAACATCAAAAAATGAATTAGTAAAAGTATTCATCTCCCTTTAGCCAACTTACTCAGCTAAAAATACTATAATAATAATGAGTTAAATTTTGCCTCAGCTCCAGATAACAGCATGGGGATGGGTGTGTCGATACAGACATTCATGATCCCCAGAGAATGAATCCCAATGGCTTTGCTGGCTTTTCATCTAGTGCCACCAGCAGGTTGAGCGGATGGATGGATTGCCATGACATCTTGGGATGAATCCCCCCCACTTTTCATTGAGTGTGACCATCAGGCAAATTAATGACATTCCCGACAGCCTCAGCTGTAACTTGTGTTTAGTGCTAATTAGCAAATGTTAGCATGCTGACAACACTGTAAACTAAGATGCTGAACATGGTAAACATTATACAGGCTGAGCCGAACACACACAGACACACACGGTCAGCGCCGTACATTGCTAGCTTGCTGCGGCTAACGTCTGCACAGTTGGTACATTGGCTGTTTGAGGCGCATAAACATAGACAGCACGAACACTTTCTCTCTGAACACATATTAAGTCTTGTTAAATATATTTTTATTTCAAAGTTGTTTAAAATTGCTCTATATTTGCCTTTACCTGCTGGGACCCCACAAACTACTTTGCCTGCGGGATGATAGCACTGTGCAGAATTTTCACAACCACTAGAGCTATAAAAAGTTATATAAATATGAAGATGAACATTGTGCCCAGTGCAACAAATATTCTAGGTGCAATGAACAGCAAGATGTACTGTAACCTTTAAAGGGGTCTCCCTTCCTTCCACTATGAATATATATAATATATTTGGAACTTCTCTAATAGCAAAGTTAAAAATGCAAAAAGACTAAGAACCTTTTTATAAAGACTATAAATGCGAGAACATGAACAAAATCTCAGACAGGCAAATACACAGTGCCAAGTCACTCAAGTCAAGGTAAGCTAAGGGCATGACCAGCTCCACAAGCTCAGAAGCCTTTGTCAATTCTTACTCTAATTCCAAGAAAGTCAGAACTGAGGACACTGGAGGTTTTTAGCTCTGTGGCAGGGAAGTTGGAAACTGATTCAGCTGCAGATGCGCGCGCACACACACACACACACACAGAGCCATGCTGAGATTTAGCTCTCCGGCAGACAGGCTGAAGGCAGAGATTCTACTGCAGAAGCACAACAAAGCCACTCTGGGGGTTTAGCTCTGTGGCATGGCAGACTGAAGGCGGAGATTTAACACACAGAGGCACTCCAGGCAGGCGGTGTCAGGCAGACAGATCAGAGAGGAGGAGAGAGAAGACACCATTAATACTACAGATGGAAAGTCTGAGAGCAACTCCAGTCACACTGCTTGTCACGCTGCACAGCCAACCAGGCACAAGCAAGGATGGGAGGGGAGAGGAGCAAGAGTTGGACTCTTGATGTTTAGTAATGACACATATTTTGTAAAAAAAAAAAGACCGAATTCCAAATGTTGAGATAAAAGAAAAATGCACGAATGGGAACAGCGAGTGTAAGGACAAGAGATACCAGGACGAGATATAAAGGTGACAGAAAAGTACTGTCTGACTTGTAAACACCTTCAAACTGCTGCTCAGAACAAAGACTGCTGATGTTAAGATACCAAAAGTATTATTATTGTTGTCGAGATGAAAGTCATTTTCAGTTCTTCCCAGTGTAAACTTTCACATATCTTAAGTGATCATCTGCATTCATGTGGAAATTGAACAACATTCCTCAAGGTTCAATTTCAGGTCCCATCCATTTTTGTTAGATGCATTTTTTATAGACATAATCTGTTCTTCCAGAGATTCAGTGTGTGTTGGAATCTGAATGAAGGGAAATAAAAAAACAGTATCAGTTGGCTGACTTTGTGCCAAAATATTACTAAACACATATTAAAAAACTCGACTTGACAATCTATCAGCTGAATACATAGCAGTCTGCCATCTTTGGAGCTGACATTAGCTTTGATGCTCAGGTAAAGAGATTTGTAGTCTTGTTTTGTTCCCTGATCTCATCTAAAATTGAGCAGTTTTCATCGTTCATCAGTCTGGAGAAAACTAATCTTACTTTTATTTCCTCTTACCCAGACTACTGCATCATTAAGTGCTCTGCTGCCATGGCTTAGGTTTGGCTTGACTTTTGAACCTATTCTGAGTGTGAATGCATGCAACATGAGCTCCCTGACCAGGAGCCGCATGGTCATTGCTAAATCTAGACTTAAAGGACAATTCTGGTTTATTATAATTTGGGCCTAGTTTTTGTAGCTTTGGCTATCATTTCTAATAATTTATAATGACACTGTACTAACCAAAGTAATTGCTAACACAACAACATCCCTATTACATTCAACTGGGCAAGAAACATGAGCAGTTATGTCATCGGGTTGTAAACAAGCCAACCGTTTAGCAAAGATTATCTACTGTGCACCACTTTATATCAAGGTAAAAGCCAAAGTTAGCACGTCCAACATGTCCATAATAAACCCTTATAGCAAAGGAAAACTGAGTGTGCAGTAGGTCAACTAGGTCTGTAATAGGTATATAATAGCCTGGCCTGTAATGGCCTGATAATCACACTGGATTGTTATGAGTTATGAGGATTCTTATTTCTTTGAGTCGACGTCCAACAACATGCACAGGCAGCATCACTGATATTCTTCTGGCTCTGGCACTGGAAGAATAATTCCCCTATTCTTCATCCCATCTACAAAGCTCTGATTGGTTGGTTGTTTTTAGCCATGCTATGGACTGGGCTCTGTAGATGGAAATGTCAGTATGTCTGTCGGACTGAAATATCTCCACAACTATGGAACGGATTGCTATGACATTTTTATACAGACATTCATGGTTCCCAGAGAATGAAACCTACTGACTTTGGTGTTCCCCCGACTTTTCCCTTTGCACCACGATGAGGTTCACATTTTCATTTTTTGTGTGAAATATCTCAACAACTATTGGGTGGATTGCCACGAATTTGATATAGACTTTCATCCCTCAGGATGAACTGTAATAACTTTCGTGATCCCTTGACTTTTCTCGTGGTCAAAATTTAAATTTGTCCAATACTTTGGTTTATGACCAAATATCTGCAAAACGAATGGTGTTCCAATCAGCCACATCTGTACACTCACAAGCAACTCTAGTACTCTACTCTAAGACTCTAGTACTTTGTGTTTAATCGGAAAATGTTAGCAGGCTAACACACTAAACTAAGATGGTGAACACTGTATCTGATTAATATCAGCAAGTTAGCCTTGTCATTGTGAGCATGTTAGCATGCTGACATCACGCCTCACAGCGCTGATAGCATGGCTGTAGACTCTTAAGTCTTGTTCTGATCTGGGAAATAGCCATCAGTGAGCACTGCACCAGACCTATTTGTAGGCAGAAATTCAGAGGCCTGGAACCAGGCTAGGTCTGTAAACTGTCATCAGTGTTTATAATAGATAGTGCGGGTAATACTTTTGCTGTTTTTACTGTACTGCTGTGTTTTCTCTTCCAAATAAGTTTGGCTGACCCGGGGGTTTGTTTAAAACCAGTCTGATCGTCTCTGACTGCTTGTGTTTCTTGCCCAAGGACTTCTTTTAAATTATGCTGCCACGTTTCCAGATCTCGGCAATTAACTTGGTGAGTACAGTGTTATTATTACCTAAAAGAATGGTGGCCAAATCTAGGAAGCTAAAGTCCAAGTTGTAATAAACCAAAATGATCCTTTAAGACTTACGCAGACCTATCCTTTGTTTAATCAATGGAAAGAGACCAGCCCTTTGTCCTCAGGACATCTTCTTCTCAAAGCCAGTGTTTTCATTTTTTTGTGATGATATTTGTCTTTCTGATGCTGTTGCACTATATTTACGTATGATATCCTCGCCCTACCTTTTACTGTAATCACGTTCCTTCTGTCACCTCCATTTTGTTTTTGCCACCCTGATTATGGAGCAGCAGGAGTTGCATTCAGAGCTTTACGAATAAAGCAATGCATACACAGCCCATGTAGATAATAACTGGATGAGACGGCAGTATCTGTAGTATACCTTTCTCTTTCATAAACACACACACACACACACACACACACTCCACCTCAGAGAGCCTCTCTGTGCCACAGTCAGACAGGAGGAAGCCTGATCGTCAGCAGCCTACCACTGTCATGACCATAAACAGCAACCCTGGAAACTGTTGGCTTGATTACATCACAACTTACAACGAATGCAACTCTCTCCAACAAACTCTCCTTACCTTACCGGAAAGACCAGCAGTTTCCATGGGAACAGGACAGAACAAGAGAAGGAGAAAAATAGACAGAGAGAGATGGAGAGACAGAAGAGAGGATGGATGTTGGGGGTGTGGAGAGAAGAGAGCATACAGGAACAGAGAAATGAAAAACATGTCTATTGTTTTATTTGTCTCACAGAGAGGTAATGTGACCTTAGATGGAGGTGAGACGGAGGGAGGATAGAGGTGAGCTGGGAGTGGGAGGGAGAGAGAAATGTATAATTATACTGAGAAAAAGACAGGACAGGGCCACAGCTTGAAGACAGTGTGGCCTGTGCTTTGGGTCTGTATGATACTGCGTCACCGGGGGATAAATTAGAATGTTTGCTCCGAAGAGAGTCCCTGAATGCTCAATCAACCCCTCAGAGCCCTTCTCTCCAGGGAACACAGTGGGCCTGACAGGGATCAGTAAACAACACGGTGAATATTACTCAGTCTGAACAACAATCACAGTACAGCTTCACAGCTGAGCTGTTAACACGAGGGTTCCAACTGACTATTACTTTCAGTATCAGTTCATCTGTGGGTTATATTAGCAATTAATTGATCAATCATCTAATCAAAAAAAAAAGTAAAAATGGCCTTTAAATCACTCAGAATCCAAGGTCTTCAAAACCAGATCAGGGTTGCTAACACGGCTGTAGTCAAAACCACTTAAAGGAACAGTGCAACATTTTGGGAAATACACTTATTTGCTTTGTTGCTGAGAGTTGGATGAGAATTAGCTTAGCTTAGCACAAAGACTGAAAGCAGGGGGAAAGAGAACCTCTGAAGCGCAGAGGTAGTTTGTTTTGTTACCTTTGCACCGAGCCAGGCCAGCTGTTTCCCTTTCCAGTCTTTATGCTAAGTTGAGCTAATCGATTCGTACATCCAGTGCATAGTGGAAGGTGAAGTTCTACTTGATCTAATCAGTGTTCGAAACACGAAGACTTTTCTGTTTGTAGTTGCATTGTCCTTAAATACCGAAAGAGGGAACATTTCACCAAAGAGTTTAAAGTCACAGAGAACTAGAGTTACAAATAAAACGTCTGATGTTGTTGTTGAACTAGCCCTTGTAACATCTTGACAAACATCTGACACGATGCAGATTGTGTCATGTTTTGCTCTATCCATTTTATACGGGAATTAGGCAGTTTGAAACAAAGACTAACTTGCTAACATCATAAAAATGAATGCACTTTTAGGAAATAAATATCAAAATTCAGAGGAAAACAAGTCAACTAACCAGGCCGTCATCTATGAACTAAACTGATCAGGAGACAAGAAGTGTCCGGATGTGGATGGCTTACCACCTTGGCTAACCCTAACCCTGTGTGAAATGATATAAAACAAAGAAAAGCAGCAACTCCTTACATTTGAGAAGCTGGAGCCAGAAAATGTTTGGCTTTTTTTCTTAACAGATGGCTCCAATGATTCATTTATTATCAAAACTGCTTCTGAATATAATTTTCTGTCCATCAAATAATTGATTAATCAACTAATTTCAGCACCAATTTCAGCCACATAAAGCATACAAATAATGAACAAATTCTTATTCTCAGCAGGTTTGTGCTCCTTCCCTGTTGTGTTGTTAAATGGCATTCTGGGAAATGCAGGAAATCACTTACTTAGTGACAAAACAAGAAAAAGTGGGTACAGCAAGAAAGTAAACTTATTCAGAAAATAACTACATTTTACTGAACTGAACTACTGATATGTGGCATTGCTTGAGGCTTCATGGGGGTATTTTTTCTGTAAATGCCTCCATCCTCTGTCAGATGTAGTACTATGTAGATGTAGCAGTCTTGCCTGTACACAGCCTGTCTGAATGCTGCTACCTATCCCTGCTGTGCTCGCTGCCCAAGTCAGAGGTTTATCTTTAGAAAGTCTCTTTGCTCTGCCGTGACGACATTTAGGCGCTGTCCATAGCAACAGTCGCCGTGCCCACCGACTGCCACAGTGACCGCCGGGGCCTTTGCTGCTCGTAATTGGCCAGCCCGTTGCAATTACAGTACATATGGTGTTGACATGCAGCCACACGACTGATGCAACCTTTGATACACTTATACCTTTTACATGACTGTTATGAATGCTTGCGGGGGCCATTTAAAAAAGTGAACACATCAATAATCTACTGTCTTCCAGACTGTCTTATCTCTACTGCTTCTCTCACTCCGTCTCTTTCTCTCCTGACCTCATGCTCCGCTTCTTTTCCTGCAAATGTGTGTGTAAATAGCATTTGTGTGTGTGGACGCAGCGAAAGTCAGCCAGGAAGGGAATAGTGGGGTCGAGGCGACATTTGCAAAGGTGAGGGGAGTGTGTGTGTGTGTGTGTGTGTTTGTGAGAGAGGCTCGTGCGTGTCTAGAAAAACAGCAGTGATAGGCAGCTATGTGGTTGTCACAGCAACAAAAACCCATCTCCAAACCTCGCCTTGCAGTCCCTCCTTCATTCTCCAATATCTCTTTCTGCCCTTGCATGTATGCAGCTTTTGTGTGTGTGTGTCCTTATATGCCTCCTCCGTGTATGCATTGCACTGAGTTAATAGGGAGGAAAGAGACAAGGAAAGATGGGGAGTGTGAATGTGTGTGTGTGTATGTGTGTGTGTGTGTGTGTGTGTGAGAGAGAGAGAGAGAGAGAGAGGCAGAGGAAACAGAAATAAA
>NTHP01000885.1:112919-128035 GCA_003416845.1 Oplegnathus fasciatus | reverse complement strand
AGGTGTTTCAGTTGAAATAAGGTATTGCATTAACTACAGTAAATTCAATTCAAGTAAATACTACATTCATGTTGTCCAGGCAGGGAGGAAGAGGGAAAAGGGAAGAGAAAACGAAAATACAAAGCAACAGGTTAGTTTGTGCATCACAGAATTAATATACTGTATCTAATTATACAAGGTCATTTTAGGACCTAGGTGAAAGAACTGTTTAGGGATAACTGCTTTTAATGCTGGCACACTAAACATTTATGTTGTTACTTTGTAGATATTACAATACATTTGGCAATAATAGCAATGCTGTTGGACTTTAAAAGTAGTGTATATGGTTTGGCAGGGGCATATTTTGAGTTCTGGTATTGGGCTGGTTTTTGGGCTGGTTTTATCAGCCGTTGGGCTGGTTTTGGGCTGGTTTTGATTGGCCATTGGGCTGATTTTGTCATACAGACCTGGCAACCCTGCCCTCTTCTCCGGCTCAAAGCACACATGCTTCTGGTGGCCCCACATGCTTACGATCTGGCAATTGGTCGCTACGTTTTTATAGAGTCCTGCACCTCACACTCTGCGTGCGGTTTTGGCTGGGAGCTACACACCACTGCCCAAATGTTGATGCCCAGAAACGTACCGAACACAACAAAATCAGAAAATCCAGGCAGAGGGCAGGGTCTCTGCAGATACAGACACCACCACACACTTCTAGTGGGCCATAAGTGATAATTGAGAGGGATTATTTTTGTATGAGTCTATACATTGTTTAAGAAAATCCTACCTAATACCTTTAATGCTCAGATGTGAGAATGATATCGTCTCAGAGGGAAAGCAAATAACATTTCCCAAAATGCTGAACTAGTTATTTAATGAGTAATGTTTCAAATCCTTATTTATACAGGATTAGATGTAAAGACATTTTCATCTGAAATTTATCATAGGATATATGTAANAAAAAAAAAAAAATCAAGAGAGCACTCAGAGGGTGCATTTCAATATGTTTTCATATGTAACATATTCATGTTTTCAATGTCTTATTTATTTCAATTAATTTAAGAATAAAATTGCTTTATCCAACAGCAAACATAATTTTCCCCTTATGAGGATAAACGGGTTGGAGCAGGTTATTTAACACAGTTAATACTCATTTGGCAAAAATGACTCATGAATATCAAGAAAATCAGTTTTATTTATATAGTCCAGTAGCACAAATTTGCCCCAACAGGCTTTACAGTGTGTACAGCATACAACCTACTCTGTCCTTACACCCTCTGTTCTGTCGTGTGTTCTGCACTATGAGACTAGAGATGTAATGGATAGATTTACTATGGGATTAAAACAGTCTCATAAGTATTCACAAACAAATGTTACGCAACTCGTAAAATACAATGCACAAATAAATGCAGAGTGATTTGTATCTGTCAGTCAGTATTTGTATCTGTGCCTCTAATTTGCAACTCGTAAATCAACTTAGCATTTTTCAATCGATGTATTTGTGAATCTCCCTATTTGTGTGGATACTTGAGACTGTTCTTCTGCGCCGTGTGTGTCACACAAAATTCACACATGCAGGGAAGACCAAGCGCTTTCCAGTAGATAGCAGTAATGCAACATTTATGGATGCCAACCGCTGTCAAACTAAACAGAAGACCAAAATCCATGTATCATTAATTTCATATCCGATTTAGAATCCAAAATCAGAAAACCAATAACGGGCTGTTTTTCTTTGTTTTGATTTTATTCTGAAGTTAAAAATAAAACATGAACAATTTCTTTCTCAGTTTAATTCTTATGATATATAATTTATGTTTTATCAAGGGCCCCGATTATGTCATTTTACAATGATCCAGCGGCATAAGCCGTTTTCTACCAACATATTTTCTCACTATGATCTTGCATTACCGCCACTTACTGGAAAGTAGGGGTGGGCGATACTGGGAATTTTGGTATCGATCCGATACCAAGTAAATACAGGGCTAGTATCGCCGATACCGATACCGATACCGATACTTTTTACTTGAAATGTCATGATCATTGAATAATTTTGTGATTTTGCCTTGAGTTAGTTGATTAGGATTATAGTAAAACACAGCACAAAGATTTTAGGCAATAAAAATGCTTTTTTATTTACTAACTACAACAATAGAACAAATGTAACAGTATAAAAATAATAAAATAATTCTTTGTTTCAGAAAAGTCACTAGTGCAAAATAGTGCAAAATAACAAAAAAAGCAGCAATGTAACAAAAATATAAATGTAACAATGTCAACATAAAAATATAACAACACAAAAATAAAGTCAGTAGTACTTTATTGCACACATTGCATTTGGCAGTGTCCTTTTCCGCTGTGGTAAAAAAAGTCCACACTGCGCTCCGCTTTCTCTCTCTCTCTGCCATTGCGTCCGGCTGCTCTCTGACTCTCCACTCTCTGGCAGACCACTGAGCAGCAGCCAGGGAGGGGGAGGGGCTAAGTGTGCCTGAGTGAGCACTGAGCAGCAGAGAGAGAGAGGGGTGCGCTGTTTGCGCAGAGAAGCGGCGCTCTGAGGAAATTCAAGTAAATTAGTGGACGACAGAAGAGAAACTGCAGTATCGATCTCATCACGCTAGTATCGATCCGATACCAATACTCACCTTGGTATCGATATTATCGATATTTAGATCGATACGCCCACCCCTACTGGAAAGTGCTTAGTCTTCCCTGCATTCGTGAATTTTGTGTGACACACACAGCTCGGAAGAACAGTCTCAAAAGGATCCACACGAATGGGTGTAGATTCACAAATATATTTCCATTGAAAAATGATAAGTTGATTTACAAATGATGATTTACGAGTTAAAAATTAGAGGCACAGATACAAATACAGATTTACAGATACAAGTCACTCTGCATTTATTTGTGCATTGTGTTTTACGAGACACGAGTTGTGCTCCCTGGTAAAACGTCTCAAAAGTCACGTGACATGTTATGAGTCATGTGGCCCCTGTATTTGTGGGTTTTTTGTGTGAAAACAGCGCGGTAAAACAGTCTCAAAAGAATCCACACAAATAGGTGGAGATTCACAAATATATTTCCCTTGAAAAATGCTAAGTTAATTTACAAACGATGATATACGAGTGACAAATTAGAGGCTGTGACAAAGTGGGTGAGAACACGCCATTTGTCCCCATTTTCACAATCATTACCATATTTCTTGCTAATTTAACCATGCTTGTTAATTGTTTGCTTTAGCCATAGTTCCATCATTGATTTCTAACTTGCAGGCACATACTATCCCGGGTTTGTTTGTGTTTTGCATTATGTCTGGTTACAGTTCACATACCATCAACATTTCTGTTTAAAGTAAAACACAGACCAGTATTGTTGAGTTTAGTTATTGTTTATCGGTTCAGCCTTGGGTTTCCGTGAGTTAATCATTTTATGTTAATCATATGCCATGTGCATATGATGTTGCATATGTTTTTGGTTAATTTAAGTTACCTTATTATGAGTTGAGCTTTATTCAGTTAGCCAAGTTAAGTGTTTATTTCTTTTTTTTTTAAGTTTGTACATGTTTTTTGCTTACATGTGTAGCATGGTGACACCTTTTTTTTGTAAATAAAACACCTTTTGATATACCCAGATAAAATTTCTCGCTTCTGCATCCTACCACCTTCCTAGCCACTCTGGTCAGCCTTCCCCACAGAGGCACAGATACAAATACAGATTTACAGATACAAATCATTCTGGTACAGATCAAGAGTTACAGATAGAAATCAATCTGCATTTATTTGTGAATTGTGTTTTACGAGTTACGTAACTTGACGTCTGTTTGTGAATACTTAAGAGACTATTTTAATCCCATAATTTACTCTCTACTGATAGTATCTACTGATAGTAGATTTGTGGAAAAAACCCTAAAATGCTGGATGTGCAATTTGCCCATCACTGCTCTAACTTTGTAATAAAAAATGTTCAGAGATGATTTTGTCTGTCTGCTTTCAGATCCAGACACACACACGAGTTGACAAGAAAAAACAAAAATATAAATAAACTCACAAACTTAAAAATCATTCTAGATTCACAGCAAATCTGAATAGCTGTACTTGTTCCTTCATAATATGCTCCTAACTAACAGAAGTGAAAATACAACCTCCTCAGGGGAGGAACAAATCATCAATGGCTTTTAATGAACACTTTAAACATTGAGATATTTCAAAATCATGATGCATTTTATTTACTTAAATTCCAGTTTCAGTTTAAAAATGTTGTTAATAGCTCATAGTTTGTCATTTTTCTATTATAGATAACTGCAACAGTCCTTTGGTGTCCATATTGCCACAGTCATCCTTCCAGAGCTCTTCACAGTCCTCCCTCAGTTATGCTGCTCACAACGCCAAGCTCAACAGAAGAGATGGTAAGTAAAATACACTGGTCCCTCTATACGGCCTCCAACATGTCAGAGACCCTTTTATCTTTCTGTTTTTAAGTTAGGCCAAATACATTATCTCTACAGCATGACATGCCATCAAAACACATTTTTCATGCTGTAATACCAAGTCTGAATACAAGGATTTTGTTACCTTCATATCACTTTCAATCTCATATCAAATCAATTTGGATGTGAAAGTTGTTCATAAGTCCTAATTTTAATTGGGTAAATTAAATTGTATATCTTTATAGTTTCAAGTGGCCCTGATCTGGGTTACACTACTTATCATCATCCTAATCACCATCTCCCGCACTTTGACATTACAGTCACCAAGTAGGTCATGAACACGATTATAGGAAAAAAAATTGCAATATGGACTCTGTATGACATTTTCATATGGCAGCACTATGAGAAATCCCAACATGTGGTGTAAATAAATGAGATGGACTCACCATACATGAAATGAATTACTTGAAAGTCACTTTTGTTGCTTTCAAGGCAGCAAACTCGGCAGTAAGAGTAAGTAAGTAAGTGAAGCTTTATTTATATAGCACTTTTTAAAACATACAGTTACAAAGTGCTTCACAAACACACATGAAAAATGAAAATTTGTGAATAATGAAAGAAACAGAAAAGAAAAGAAAAGAAAAACAAGACCAAACTAACGAACAGTCCAAAGATTCAGCAAATCTGATAGATTGGGGAAGCTGATTCCAGAGGGTTGGGGCTAACAGCAAAGGCGTGATCACCTTTTGTTTTGCAGTTAGAGCGGGGCCTGGATAAAAGTCAGAGATAAGAGGATCGGAGAGGTCAAGAAGTGGAATGAGAAATGAGGAGATCAGAAATGTAACTGGGGGAAAGGTCATGCAGTGCCTTATATGTAATCAACAGGATCTTGTAGTTTATTCTGAATTTTAAGAATTTTAATTTCAAGGAGGGACGCAAGAACAGGTGTAATGTGGGACCGATGGCTAGTTGTAGTTAATAGTCTAGCAGCTGCATTTTGAACCAACTGTGAACGATTTAAAGCAGCTTGACTACAGTAATCTAGACGGGAGAAAAGCACAGTGTGAATTAATAGTTTGAGGCCAGCAGAAGACAAGATACATCTGACTTTTGCAATATTTCTTCGTCGAAGAAAACAGGTCTGGACGAGCTTATTAACCTGATTGTCAAAAGTCATATACTGGTCAAGGATGATACCAAGGTTCTTAGTGTTGGGTTTGACATTTGAGCAAAATGGACCAATAAACTGGTCAGCTGTGGAAGCAAAGTTATCAGGTCCAATTAAAAGAATTTCTGTTTTGTCAGGGTTTAGGTGGAGGAAATTAAGAGACATCCAATCTTTGGTCGGGGCTAAGCAATCATGGAGGGAGGACAGTTGATTTAGGTTATTGGGTTGGGCAGAGAAATAGATCTGGGTATCATTGGCATAACAGTGATATGACACGTCTTGAAAGCGGCTGAACTATTAACCCAGAGGAAGCATGTACAGTGAGAAGAGGATTGGTCCAAGGACCGACCCCTGAGGGACTTCACACAGCAGGGAAGCTGAGGAGGACACATGATTATTAATACAGCATTAATATAACATTAAAATATCTATTAGTCAAATAAGAGTGAAACCAGTTTAAAGCTGTGCAACCTATGCAACCTATCAGTTAAAATGGCATGATCGATGGTATTGAAGGCAGCAGTCAGATCAAGAAGAATGAGAGTGAGTGTTAGTTAGCCTGTGCTCCACTAGCTTCAATGTTTTTTCCTTGGTCTTGTTGAAGATCAGAAGTCCAGGTCTGGGCCAGAGTTTAAGTCTGGACCTCTTCACCAACACTTTGTCTTCTTCAGGATTGAGTAGCTATTGGAGTCCCAAAACAGGTTCAAAGAATTCACTGGAGACGATCAGAATTCGATGCAATAGAGTTTTATTCTTCACAGAAATAAAACCCGAGCCAGTCCTGGAATCTGACTGATTTGCCACCGCCTGTGCACCACCTTATATTGTCCAAGTGCCCCTGCCCTTATTGGTGGAGAAACCTTATTACCTTATTTGGTTTTTTTTATATATAAGCACTTCAGCAAACCACAGTTTTGCTTCAACAGTCTTTACAAAAAGCTAAAACATCATACAGGGTTTTTGTTTATGTTCTTGGAAAAAAATCATCTATCTGGAAAACTACTACAGACTTGAACACTGTATCATTTTAGGAAAAATAAAAGAATGATTATCTTGTTAGCATTCAACAGCTACAGCTCCCATTCATCTAAAGTCATGTGGCACTGCTTGAAAAAACGCAAACCAAACAGCCGAACCTTGGTCCAACAAAAAGAAGCTGTCTCGGTCCGAATCAAATTGAACCATGGTTTGGTTTGTTTCAAGTGTGTTTAACATTTTTTGGATGGTTTAGACTTTCGGACCAATCGTAGAAGTTCTAGCAGGCTGTCGTCAGAACCAGAATAAGGAAAAACAACGCAATTAAACAAAATGAGCCACGGTAGCACACACACATGCCGACATCAGCCGCTCCCCATCTACAAACCAATTAATGACAGGTATAGGAAGACACAGCTAATGTAAGTGATGACGACATGATGTAGGTATGTCATGTATAGTTCTTTAGTGCGCTTGCATAACTGCAATGTGACACCAAAAAACTAACATGATCAAATGTATACAATGTAACAAAAAACGCAAACTTTGGTTCAGACTTTCAGATGTGAAAAACCCCAAAATAGAAAACCACAGCATTCCACAGTCCATGTGTTCTTCTTCTGCTCACCCTAGGAGCAGGAGGCTGGTCTCCCACGGTGACAGACCAGGAGCCTTGGCTCCAGGTTGACCTCAGGGACTGGATGGAGGTGACGGCTGTGGCCACACAGGGGCGTTCTGCCAGCTCAGACTGGGTCAGCAGATACCTGCTGCTCTACAGTGACACAGGCCAGGTTTGGAAACAGTACAGACAGGAGGACAGAGGAGGGGTGAGTCTTTACAGTTTCATTTCAGCATTTCTGCCGTGATGTCCAAGTGACACTTGGTGGAGTTTTTCTTTGGGGTCCACTTCCTGACTGATGTCAGGTCTTGTGGCAGTGTAATCACACTGGGGAACATGTGTGACGCAGATGCTACTAGTTTGACTCTTATCTAGTGGTTTGAATTGGAAGTGGGGGTTGGAATTGGAGGTCTTCACAGGTCCAGTTCATTCCATGTAACCAAGATCTGGGACCTGGGACTCTAGTTTGGCTGGATCCAAATTATATTAAATCTAATCAGTCAGGTAGGGTCTCTGGTCTGTATCAAAGTACCCAAGTGGATCCAAGCAGACTCTATCAGCTCTGATCATGTGATGTGTCGCATCATTACAAGATGTTGCATTTTGAATCGGGAGTTAATTAGTTCATGCGCGCTAGTTTCCGCCGGTTTTCCAAAAGTGCATTTTGGATCAGGTCTAGAATTTTCACAGATATGTGAAGATTTCTAGTTGGAATTGTGTGTCGTTCTTGATACCACCACTGGATGGAACCAAAGAAAAGTTGGTTTTATACTTGATGCAAGGGGTTAACAGCAGTCCAGCTGTTACCCATGGCAAAGGTTTGAATCTGTAGTTCAGGAACAGATTTTTCCAGTTAATAAAACCAATGAAAGACTAGACGGATGTATCGTACGTAATTATATTCTCAACAGTAACTCTGTTTACATTTGTTTACGTCATTCACTAGAATTGGAGTTACATCAAGTAACTTCTACAGTATTTGGCCTTGTGTCATTACTGAATAGAGACAACTGCCATGCAATCACCATGTTTCCATTGTGATAGAGAGCGATGACTAAGCTGATCAAAAGGTTTTCGGTATAGGTGTTTGCTAGATGTGTGTTAAAGCAGTAGATTACTGAGTCTTTCTTCAACTTGCTTCATGTTGTCTTCACTATCAACAATTCTCACCAGCATCAGAAATTTGTAGGGGAAAACACAAGCAGCCCAAGCTGACCAGTCACGATTCTTGTGGACTACATGTGGTATCTCTGTAGCCTACAGCCGAGATACAGTGTCTGCGGGCTTTAACACTTCAAATATTTTGTTCGTGTGTCTTCTTAGCTTTTGTTTTCATTATGACTGGCTGCTTGTACAGAAATGAACACACATTATCGCTTCCAGAAAAGCAAGAGTCACCCGTTATAGTATGGGTTTATGCATCCTTACCTTACAGTTTGGGTTTCAACTATAAAAAACACAGTTTAAAATGAAATAAGATACAATGTGTTCAACAGTCTGAGCCTGAGGGAGGAAGCTGTTGCTCATCCTGGTGTTGTTGGACTTGAAACAAGCAGTCTTAGTTGTCTACACTTTTACCAAAGAAGTGTTGGATAAGAAAACACTCGTGAGCTGCTCTTGGAACAGACATATGGGTAATTTTGGAAGGCACTGACAAATGATATATTTTGTCCTGTATGAGGACTTGTTTCCTTTGAGTATCCCAAGTGAATGTTCAGATGCAGACATAAAAAAGCCAAAGAAATGTGCCGCCTATACCACTGGATCAGAAGAGAGTAAGACAGTAGGACTTACATTTCTGTGAAGCATTGTTTCACTGAACCAATGTAAGAAACTGTATGGCAGGTCTCTCATGCAGTAACAAGTCTTTTCATTGTGTTGGACACATTTCATTGTGTAAGTGTCCATCTGCTGTGTCAGGCTGCATTTTATTATTAGTCTGTACTGCACTTTCTTCATAGTTAATTTAATGTCAGAGTGAGTCTAAGAATCTAGTTTTGGTTATTACTGCCATATTGTTTTTTGTGTGTGTATTCATTAATTCTTTATGATCTATTGTATTGGCCCAGTTACTGTACGCCTGTACCATTTAATAAAATGCTTCAGTTGTTAATAAAAAACTAAATTAAAAATAGATATTGACTTGCCTGCTAGCAGCATTGATCATGCCCCTGATTTTATGAGGGACTGTAGTAGTGTAGCAGCTACTTGCATTTTTTCAACAAAATCTTCCACAAGTGGAAGGAAGTACCAAAATTGGCACAAATACTGTGTAGGTGGTAGAATGGTCAATGGACCGCATTTATATAGCGCTCTTCTACCTTACCAAACAAAGAGCTTGATAATGTTGAGAGACAGCAACAACAAAACTGAGATCTTCAACTTTTTGGCTGACAAGATACAAACATGATCATTATGACCAAAGAAGAAAGTGCTGCCAGCAATCACCCGATAAGCCTGGCAAAAATGGCTTCCTGTAGTCATGAGGAAGCTGACACTCGGATATTGTGTATGCCAGGCAGGCAGTAGAGGAGGGCTGCAAAAGCATCCTAATCAAAGCCAATGACACTGACGTTCTTGTCATATACAGATGGGTGACAAATTAAAGGAAAAACCTGAATGCTTGACCCCTACAGTGAGGGGATCCGGTGGCTCTGTTATGCTATGGGGGGCATTTTGCTCACATGGTTTGGGTCCACTTGTCCCCTTAGAGGGAAGGGTCAGTATGAAAATTATGGGAGCTTTTGGACTGATGTGTTAGACAGCGCTCTCCACCACCATCATCAAAACACCAAATGAGGGAATATCTTTTGGAAGAATGGTGTTCATCCCTCTAGTAGAGTTTCAGAGACTTGGAGAATCAATGCAGACACGTGGTGGCCCAACACCTTACAAAGACACTTTATGTTGGTTTTTCCTTTAATTTGTCACCCGCCTGTAGTTCCCTTCAAGAAAGTGGTCTTCAGCAGCTATGAATTTCCTTTGAGCTGCTCTATTCCAACATGTAAAGCGTGCTGCGTTTGTGCTGAAGTACAAAGTCCTGCCAACTGGGGATGGATCAAGAAAGATTATCTGTGGCAGATCTTGTGGACTGATCTCCCCCATTGCAGAGACTTGCCAACAACCGACCAAGTGTGGATGCAAATTTGAATGCCGCAGAAGGTGCAAATGCTACCGCTTTGGTCTTGCTTGCACAGCACTGTGTTGCTGCAGATGTGAAGATTAGGCTCTGTTTCAACCCAGAGCATAGGTTAGTTGATTATACATGTACATGGTCCTAGAATGTCCAGGTTATTCAGGTTACAGGTGTCTTCAGTGTGAAAAATATATATTGATCCTAAAGTGTTCAGGTTACACATGACTGCATTTCACATTTTGTTAGTGTTTTATGCTACGCAGTACAAATGATATGTACATTAGTAACCAAAGGACCATATGCAGTTCTTCATGTGCAAATAAAATGACCATTTTTGTACACCATTTCTAATAAAAGTTTTTTATAATAATAATGAATAATTAAATAATGTTATGTTTATGCATATTTTTCCCATTTTAAAAATATTTTGAGTAATTGGCAGAAGGAGATATAAAAAGGATTTCTGATGTATAAATTTGAATTTTCCATAGTTAGAAACCTGTCATTCGACACCAGAATCATCACAATCGGTCCGGACAATGAAATTCTATAGTAAAAAATGGCCGAAGTGGCAGTCATCTATAAAAATGACAGCCATTTTGAAATTTACGTGACTAATGGAATTTTTCAAAAGAATGACCCAAGAGGTACAAGTCAAATTTTGGTGCTTCTTTCCAGATTTAAAAGATTTTTTTACTTATCTGCTGTACTACAGGTGTCATGGGACATTTTATGTTTTTAAGGGGTCATTATCACAGTGGTGCGCACTAGCTCAAACAATAGCTACAGTCTGCTAAGGAAGGTGGTTGTATAAATGGTAGTCTGTATTCGTAGGCTGCCAAATGCATGTCCAGAACAATTTGGACATAAAGGCATGGTGTTGTTCTACTATTGGTTCACTGTGACATCAGGCCTTTTTTTTCCAATACAGAGTACGTCAAGTACAGACTCACATGTTTGGGAGTCTGAACTTGACAAATTCAACATTGGGGTCTAAACCCCAAGGACAGAAGGATGCAGTATGCTTAGTTTGCTATTGACAACACCATTCTTGGCGACATCAGCAGCTCAGCTGGGCTTTGATGATACACTTCAATTCCCATGTACACCTGTTGTCTGACAAAATAATTTTAATTTAGAGGTCCAATTAACAAGTTTTGTTGGAGCTTTCAACCACATTGACTGTTACTGCAGATGCAATGATTGTGTGGGCGTCTCCTTCTGCTATTTTGGTTCATGTATGTGCAGCAGCACAGAGTGCAAAATGGCTGGGTGAAGTGGCATATAGATGAGAGGATATGATGATTAATAACGCTCTACAATGTTACGACCCCAAGTTGGTCTAGGGAAGAGGGGAGTAACATAATACTAGATGAAGAACAGGAAGAGTCAATTTGTTTGGTATCTCAAAATTTTATTGGCAGATAAGGAAGCTTAAAGATCGAACCAGCCATGAATAGAAATAAAATCACAATGCTAAATACACTATCCAAAAAGAAAAGTTACAATACGAAACCTAACTCCCGATCCATCCAGAAAAACAGGAGAAAATTAATGTAACAAAAACTGGCAACTCTCCCCTACGGCTTCCTGGCAAGAAATAAAGGTAGTTAAAGTTCAAAAACAGGTAACAGTAACTTAAAATAATTGCTAAACTGAAAGTCTAACAGCAAAAATCACTACCTTTCTGATCTTAGCCTAACAACATACAAATGAGCTATGGACTAGGTCCTGACAGAATAGCTCACAATACACAAGCACAGAGGGTGTACACAGGTAGCACAAATGGCCAAAAGGCCTAGTAGAGCTGCTCCTCAGCCTTTAATAACCCCCAGGCGAATCATGATTGGCCACAGACCCATAGAGCCTGTGGAGCAACACAGCACATTTTAAAACATTACAGTTACACATTCACCTATGGGAGCATGTAACAGTGAATTACATCACTGGTCTCATCAGTCTGAAACAGCTGAGCCAATCACAGTGAAGCATGACAACAAAAGCTCAACAAAGGGAAAGACTCTTCTCCAGGAAATCATATTGTTGTCTGGATGATGCAAAACGGCACAATGTGAACACACAGCACCACAAATCTGCAGCCAGAGGCAGATGGTGTGGGGATTTTATTCAGTTTGGACAATGATAGGACCATGAATCTCTGTACAATCTCATGCCAATCCATGCAATAGTTGTTGAAACCATTCGGGAAAAAAGCAACAGCACCCCCTTGTATTCATTTCATCATCCCTACTGAAGTGGTTCCCCGCTCTTGCCGAGGACAAATTTGAGGTGATAAGAGCAGTCCTCAACTCCTCGTACTTTTATTTGCAAGATGTTCCATTTTACGGAACGATACAGCCTTCTCAAGGCATCTAGGAATACTCCTGTCATGAGAGCGGGAATATGCCCAGGTTATGGAAACAGCCAGGAAGCAGGGATTCAGCACCTTTCTGCTTTATCCTGCAAAACTCAAGCTAACCCGCGGCATGGAAGTACACATGTTCCAGACCCACACAGAGGCAGAGGAATTCATCAACAGCAACCGAAATGAGGAACTCTAGACAAGAACCTGTATGTTATCACCAGCAATGTGACATTATAGGGTGTGGCCTTACCTCTTTGACTTTATTCAGATTTACCTGGATCTTAAAGCCATCACATCCGGTGAAGTAATTTGCTTTCCTTCTGAATCCTTCTAACAGTCTTTATTTAAAATTATTTGGTAGGTAGGCTAGGTCTTGATGTTCCTACATATAACAGGTAAGCCTGTTACTGTAAATTCAAATAGTTTGTTATGGAACATGTGTTTATAACATTAGATCCAGTCAAATATGGACGGTAAATTCATTTATGCTACTAGTAATTAAAAATGGGAGTGGGAGATTGCTCTGGACGAGCCCGCTATCTCAGTGTCAAGTGACCAGTTGTTACGGTAAATCTTATGATATGCCATAGATGCCTTTTCTGTTAGTTATTTGTGTTCCTTTGGGTTATCTGGGGTATGGCGCTGGGTTATGGAATGTGATAGCTCTCCTATTCACTTATACTTTTGCAGTAGGATATGTAATATTTTCTTTATAACTTATCCACATGACTACAATTAATGTGGCCAACTGGAACACTAACGGCCTTAATGGTCCGGTTGAACGTTCTGCGTGTTTCTTTCTGAAAAGGCATGAACCCAGGACTCGACCGCTCTGGTCATACATCCCAACACTCTCATAACCGCACTATGTCTGCATTCCAGGGTCTTATATCTGACTTTAGCTTCATAGATCTACATCGTGCTATCAACCCTAGATCTAAACAATATAGTTTTCACTCAAACAGACACAAATCTTGTTCCAGGATAGAGTACCTGCTGGTTAGTTCAAATACATCTTCTCAAATTCAGTATGTTAACATTCTCCCCTGTCCGTTGTCAGATCACAGCATTGTCACAAATTAACCCTTAATGATTATGAGGCTACTCTAAACTCTTTGGAGCATGACCAGCAAAATATTGGTTACTCAAAACGAATCCATTCAAATAAACTTTAACTCTCTCTTAGAAGAAGCTATTCTTTTAGACAAAGCCACCTCTTAGCCTTAAGCCTACAAAAATGTGAAAAGTATGCTAGCATTACATCTATTTGTTCTGACCAGAAAGTTTTGTCTGACCCTAAAGAGATAAATTCAGAATTTCACTCATTTTATTCTAAACTGTATGCTTCTGAAATTCCCTTTGTCAAAGCGAAGTATGACAACTTTTTCCAAATGTGACACTTCCCATCCTCTCTTAGGATGAGTCCAATGATTTAGGAATTCAGGAGCCCCCATCACATTGACTGAACTAAAGAAAGCTAATGCGGGGATGAAAAGGGATAAATCACCGGGATGGGACCATGGGCATCGTCACAATCGGGCTTCCGGGGC
This sequence comes from Oplegnathus fasciatus, assembly GCA_003416845.1. Lineage (NCBI taxonomy): Eukaryota > Metazoa > Chordata > Actinopteri > Centrarchiformes > Oplegnathidae > Oplegnathus > Oplegnathus fasciatus. Next base: position 113,820 of record NTHP01000885.1, on the reverse strand, counting down.
TTTAGTCGAGAATGTTTTTTGATTAGCCCTTAATCTCTCTGACAGAGGAAAAAATCTATAATCATCACGAAATGTAAATAATTTAATTTACCACCAACCCTTGCTGCTGCCTGTGTGTGGGTGTAGAGACTAAGTTAGTGGGCGGGGCTGGATAACATCTATACAGGCTCAGTCAGTCCATTGTTGGGGATCAACGATTTAAAGGTGTACAAAATATGTACGGCTATCAGAAATAATTAATAATTATCGAAAATAATTAATAATTATTTTAAATAACTGAGCTTAATTGACATTAAGCCCAACCTCGGGGCACCACCCTTCGTAAAGGGAAAAATGATAGCCAATTGATTGATTCAGTCTCATAAAGTATACTAAAATATCAATTTGGAACTCTGATTAATAATTAACTTAATAACTACAACCAAAATTACCTGATCAATACTTAGTAAAGTTGAAGGATTTGCAGTTCTACATAGAAGGGGTTGGCAGCACTCACTCTTGTGCAACATTAAAGGGACCAGCATATATCCACAAACGTTTATTAAAAGATGACAAAAGTAAAACCAAACAATGTAGTCTAACTAAGTGTACTATGTACAGATGTATATGTGTATGTGTGTATGTGTGTGAATGCAAGAAAGGAAACAATGGCTTAATGGGGGACTCAGCCGTGTGCTGGCTGAGGAAAACTACAAAATGGCGGACTCAAAGGTGGCTGCCATGTGGTGGGACCATGTGTTTAAGGTAAACAAAGAAATCAAAGATGGCGGAGTCAAAGATGGCCACCGGGGGTTACATTTGCATATGTGTTAGAGAGACAAAGAGCAATGGGGGTTCAGTGACCGTGTGGGGCACTGAAAATGAGGAGCCACACAAAGGAACTGGCGAAACAGGCGGGAGA
>NTHP01000885.1:95889-112853 GCA_003416845.1 Oplegnathus fasciatus | reverse complement strand
CACAAACAGGCCGGAGGAATCCAGTCCTGGCAGAGTTAGCAGCTCTGTGCTAACTTGGGTTGCGGCTCCTGTTGCTTGAAGAATTAGCTCGCAGACTTTGTGTTGTAGCTGCTGGCGCTAAATAACCTTCAGGTCTAAGTTTAACTTAGTTTCAGGGGTCTTAGGCAGGCCCTCGCGTCGCTGCCTTAAGGAAGTGTGTCTACCTGGTGTAGAACACAATGGAGCAGAAGAGAGGTGGACAACTGGGCCGCACCTCCAGGGAGAGAGTTCCAGAGGAAGAGGAGAGCAGCAACGCTGCTCCTCAGTCAGGTTGCATACGAGAGAGGGAGCAGCTGGGCTGCCCTCTCAGCGAACAGCTGAGTTGCAGAGTCGAGAGCAGAGAGAGTTAGAGAGATGGGAGTTTTGCTTTATATATGACCCGATGAGGTCATGGGTCCTGTGTCAGCTTGACCAATCACTCCTGGAAGCTGGGTCAATGGGTGGGGTTCCTCACATAGGTGTGAAAGACAAAATGGAGGCTCCTGAAAGAGAGCTTGATGGCTCCCTTTGTTCTCACAAGAAGCCATGCGGTCAGTCTCCATTTTGAATAAGGTTTCATTCATGGGCCGATTCCCAACACCATCTACATCCCTCTTTTAGCATGGACGCACGGCGTGCAATGCTGCTTCTGCGTGGCTGTCGGGCTCACACAGTAAGGTGGGAAACACCAACACGAAGCCCGGTAGAAAGCAGCAGGAGTCTTGGTAGAAGTTCACTTTGTTTGGTGGAGCTTCATTAGCAGGTGGCCACATAACGTGTCTGGAATGAGCTCCGGATAATAATGGCCTGTGTGCGCAAAACACAGCTCACTTCTTTATTATTTGATTTATTTATTCTTAATTTATTAATAAACTAACTAAGTCACAGGCGGTGATTTGGCACCTGATTCTGTCCGACAAAGAAACACCGTGAATTTTCCTTTTTTCTTCTTTTCTGAACATCTGTACACAATTTGGAGAAAAGTGAGATGGTCAAAACACCTGATATTCCCTCAATGGTTGTAGCTACCAATAAACAAGTGTTTCAGTTCAGTCCACTCCCATCAGACTGTTGGTTTATTTTGCAACACAAAGTGCCAAACATTACAGCAGTCAAATAAAAATGTAAAAACAGAATAAAAATGTAAAATAGTATTAAACACTGCTGCCATAGGTTTGAGAATTCTCAGCTGCCCTGCAGATGTCCATTTTGTCCAGAGCAATTGTGTTGACAAATGTAAAGTTTGCAGTAGTCATAAAATGCAGTAAAATTAAATTAAATTTAGACAGTAGTGTTCTAGGCAGAACAGCAGGGACTACCCCAAAAAAATTTGGCACATACACCCTCACTTCGGGCCCAGACCTTGTCAACTTGTAGAAACCAGAGTTTTATTCCACTTTTTGGGATCTGTTAGTTCAGTTTCTATTGGATATGATTAACTGTTCTATTGAAAAGGATTGCTTTTTAAAAGATATAAATTTAGCTCTATTATCTGTATTACCTATGTAGCCCTCTCCATCCTTACTACCGAGATCAAAGTGTTTGCTCGTGTCTTGGCAGCCTGTCTTATGGAAGCCTATTTCTGCCAATGAGATGAAAAAAAAAAAGATCCTTTCTCAAAATAATGAGTTAGTATGTCAAAATAATGAGAAACTTTCTCAAAATAATGAGTTAATATCTCAAAATAATGAGAAGCTTTCTCAAAATAATAACTTAGTATTTTGAGATACTAAGTCATTATTTTGAGAAAGTTTCTCATTAGTATGGGCCGAAATATGTGTCACTAGAAACTGAATTTGACTTCAGCTTTAATGCAACTATTTAAGTTGAGCAAATGATTCAAATTCAGTTTCTAGTGACAGGGTTTCTGCTCATACCTTTGTCACTATTTCGAGATAAGTAAGTCATTATTTTGAGTTTCTCATTATTTTGAGATACTAACTCATTATTTTGAGATAAATAAGTCATTATTTTGATAAAGTTTCTCATAATGTTGAGATACAAAGTCATTATGTTGAAATACTAACTCATTATTTTGGGAAAGTTTCTTCTTACAATGACTTGCAGGATCTTTTTTTTTTCATCACATTGGCGGAAATGGGCATCCATACTGTCTTGAGCCTTATATGACCAAATTGGTTCACTGTGACCAGACAGGTCTTATCTGTCACGATTGGCCTCTGATAATATTCAGTTGTAACAAAATATAATACAAAAAAGTAACATGCCAGCAAAAACTGACACTCAATTGAGTTCACTGCAAAAAAATGCGAATGATGCCAATATCGGAAAGTGCCTGGTGGTATGCCACTAGTGGTTCAGCGGCATATGCTGATCCCTAGAGTGGTTTGCCACTCGTGTTCCACTATCACATACTGTTTTCTAAAGGTGTGTTCGGTGTGAACATACCTTTAGTGGTATGAAAGTGGCTGATGTTATGCCACTAGTGGTTCAGCAGCAGTAGAGTAGTATGCCACTCGTTTTCCACCATACTTTACCAGTGCACCACCTTTAGGAAACAGTATATACCACTTTAGGGATCGGCATACGCCACTGAACCACTAGTGGCACTATCTTGGCGCTACTGAAAAGTGCCCTCTTGTTCACAGGCCATACATAAACCAAAAAAATGAAATACCCCACTATTCATGGGAAAGTGCAAGGATGATGCACTACACAAAGGCTTTTGTGGTGGCTGCCTGACAAATACATTGGTTGGGCATGCCTTCACAGTGGTCAGGATGAAAGAAAAAGGCGGCGGGGCTGGTCAAAGGGGGTTCAATTACAGTAGAGAAGCAATGATAAAATAAAAATAAAAAATCATTCCTTTCCTTTTATGGTCCCCAATTGTTTGTAGTTTCAGTAGTTAACTACACAAAAAAATGGCAAAAAAAGACATTTAACTACTTAAATCACTATGCAAATATGAATAAAGTTGAACTACCAGGAAGCTACTGCAAAATGTAGTTAAACTACTAATTTGATTACATGTAGTTCACCACTGCCCAACACTACCCTTTAGTCCCTCTCTATTTGCCCTGTCACTTGCACCACTTGCACAAACTCTCAGAAAATATCCATGTATTTTTCCAATTACTTTTAATAATACCAGTAACTCAATTTCCCTATATGCAGATGACATTTTATTATATGTCCATAAAGCTTCTGCCTCCATTCCTCACATTTTAAGCACCTTCGCAGATTAGAGTTCCTTGTCGGGTTATAAAATAAATTGGTCCAAGTCAGCTCTTTTACCATTGAATAAATACCTGATACTGAGTTCACTACCATCTTGTATCCCCATTTTCAAACATTTTAAATACCTTGAAGTTGAAAATTTCTCTTCCTTAAATACAATCATCTTGAAAAAATATATGGGCATTTATAAAAGTATTGAATCTGACCTCAGCAGATGGATCTTCCCAAGTCCTTACAGACTCGGGTATCAATTGTGAAGATGGATATCCTACCTAGGGTTAACTTCTTTCCATCTATGTTACCCCTTCCTCCCCCATCTAACTATTGGAATAGATTCCATTCCTAATCTCCAAGTTCATATGAAGTGGGAAACAACCACAGGTCAAGATGTCCACACTATATCTAAGGGTGGTCTTTTGGTGCCAAATTTCAAGTATTATATTTGGTCTTTTGTTTTGAGGCCTCTCTCAACTTGGGTTGCCTCTCCATGCAGATTAGAGGACTTTAATTATTCTAATATTCCTCTCAAACAATCTAAACTCCGTCTTGGTCCAGTTATATCATTTCTACTCTCAACATGGTGCATTGCAGAAAAGGAGACCAAAACAACTGCATCTGGCATCTGGCATGGCATCTCAACAGCCCAATTTTTATAACTGTTTATTATTTACTGGGGTGGTCCCATTTTCATCATCAACATGGCCAGGCAAATCGTACATAAACTGGCAGATATCTTTAATGAGAATGGTCATTCTAAGATGGCACCGCAGATGGCAGCCTCGGTACTGCGCTCCCTAGTACTTTTTGTTTTGTTATATTTCTTTAGTTTTCTGCTCTCCTTCTCCGGTCACTTTCATCAGAGAGGAACTCTTAAATATCAGACTATCAGCTGTTCAAACTTTTTCTGCGGTTTTCATTGAATTGGAAAGTTTTTCTGAGCTTTTAGTCGGAGTAGCAGCAGCTCTCTGCTGGATATGCTGGAGACGCTGACGGGGGAAACGAGCAGGAGCGCTCGTTAAGCTGAGACAGCAGGGACTATGGACTGCACTCCTGTCAATTCACCTGGCGAATGTCCGCTCTCTAGCCAACAAAATGGACAAGCTGCTGCTTCTCAGCAGAACAAATACAGACTTTTACAGATCTGCCACCCTGTGCTTCACTGAGACCTGGCTTGGTGAGCACATCCCGGATAGCTCACTCCATCTGCCGGGGGAGGCGGAATCTGTTTCTGCATAAACAAAGGTTGGTGTACAGATGTCACAGTGTTGAAGAAGTCATGCAGTCCTTACTCAGAGACTATTGTCATAAACTGCAAACCATTTTATTCACCGCAGGAGTTTTCCTCGTTTGTTTTGGTCTGTGTTTACATCCATCCTCAGGCCTGTTTTAGTGAGGCCTTACAACACCTGGCTGACCAGATAACAGACGTGGAGCAAAAACATCCAGACTCCCTGCTCATTGTTTTGGGGGATTTTAACAGAGAAAACCTCAGCCATGAACTGCCAAAATACAGACAGCACATTAAGTGTCCCACCAAGGATACAAGCATTCTGGACCACTGCTACACTGTAATAAACAACGCCTATCGCTCTGTTCCCCATGCAGCTTTGGGACTCTCTGACCACTGTCTGGTTCATCTCATCCTGACCTACAGGCAGAAACTAAAATCTGCTAAGCCTGTGGCAAAGACAGTGAGGACATGGACCAATGAGGCAAAGTTGGAGTTACAAGCCTGCTTTGACTGCACTGATTGGAGTGTTTTTGAAGCTTCAGCTACAGATCTGGATGAACTCACTGACACTGTGACATTGTGCATCAGTTTTTGTGAGGACAGATGTGTGCCAACTAAAACCTTCTGCACATACAACAACAACAAACCCTGATTTACAGCAAAGCTCAGGCAACTTTGTCAGGACAAGGAGGAAGCCTACAGAAGTGGGGACAGAATCCTGTACAACCAGGCCAGGAACACACTGAGGCAGGAGATTGGACTAGCAAAGAGGAGCTACACTGAAAAGCTGAAAAAGAGCTTTTCAGCTGATTCAACATCAGTGTGGAGGAGCCTGAAGGACATCACTAACTACAGGAAACCATCCCCCCACACTGTGGAGAACCACCAACTGGCTGACAACCTGAATGTGATTTACTGCAGGTTTGACAACCCCGCATTTACACCCCTCAGCTGCTCTGACTCTGACATCAAACATTCACCTATACCCCCTGCCACTGCCTCACCCTTCCCCATTGACCCCCCACCTGCACTCAGGATCTGTAAAGAGGATGTGTGTCAGCTCTTTCAGAGACAGAAGGTCAGGAAGGCACCAGGACCTCCCTCCTGCCTGAAAGTCTGTGCCGACCAGCTGGCGCCCATCTTCACGCAGATCTTCAACAGATCTCTGGAGCTGTGTGAAGTCCCCTCATGCTTCAAATGCTCCACTATCATCCCGGTCCCCAAGAAACCCTCCATCACAGGATTAAATGACCCTGACATCTGTGGTCATGAAATCCTTTGAGAGACTGATGTTAGCCAACCTGAAGCACATCACAGGCCCCCTGCCGGACCCCCTGCAGTTTGCCTACCAGGCAAACAGGTCAGTGGATGATGCAGTCAACATGGGACTGCACTACATCCTGCAACACCTCAACTCTCCAGGGACATATGCAAGGATCCTGTTTGTGGACTGCAGCTCGGCGTTCAACACCATCCTTCCAGACTGTCATAAGGTGAGGTGCATGGCAGCATGGAGACATGTAGCGAAGACAAACCATCACACTGGCAAGGAGGTGTGCAGAAAAATAGGCAGACTTTTATTTTCAGTCTCAAAAAAAAAAAAAATGAAACAAAGAAAAAAAAACATACAGGGAAAACTTGTCTTTCTTTACACAGCTCAAAAACTGTTCTGGTGCTGCTCTTCAATCAAAACAGTCCAGTCTCCCCCATTCCCCTCACATATATAGTATGAGAGTCCGCCTTTCCAGTTCAAACTGGCCTATCAGGTTAGAACTCTAGAATGGAGAGTTGACATGGTTAACAACAAATATACATCATCTTCTTAACCTGCTCATACCAACAAGGGCTCAATTCGTTCTTCAATATCTTAACATGAATACTGCACATTCAAAAGAAACAAACTATGTGTACATCATTCAGTATTTATCTTAATTAGCTGTCATTTCATCACACATCCAATATCTAATCAAATCTGAGACCCCACCTACTCATACACCACATAAAAGGACTACTGTTGAGGCGTGCTTCCTCTTTAAACACCGGCACAAGATGGCTTCCACAAAGGATACAAACTCTAAAAGGTTATGGCTTTGTTTTACAGCATGTCTCTTAATATGTTTTTAAGAATAAACTTAATTCTAATCCCGAGTACAATTCTTGGTCTTTGTCAATTGATATTGGCGCTATACATTAAATAAAGAAAACAAAGAAAACTGTGTGAGAGAATGTCCACCTTTCTTAAACAAAGGGGGCTTTAGCAAATAGTGAGGGAGTTGGTACTTCCTCACATTTCACACCTCCTCCCCCTCTGGCATGCACAGGTCAGGCAAACGGGAAAGATAATCAGCAATAAGGTTTTTCTTACCGGGACAATGCTGTATGGTGAACTGGTATGGCTGGAGTACTAGGCACCAATGTAGGATTCTTGCATTCTGGTGCTGCTTTGAGTGCATCCACTTCAAAAGTCTGTGGTCAGTCTGTAACACAAACTCTCTTCCCAAAAGGTAATACTTCAATGTATCAATAGCCCACTTTATAGCCAGTCCCTCTTTTTCCACAGTAGAGTACTTTTTCTCCTGGTCAAACAGTTTTTTACTCAGGAACAGGACAGGTTTCTCTTCGCCAGGCTCTCCCTGGGCTAGTACTGCTCCTAGTCCAACACCAGAGGCATCAACCTGCACAAGGAATTGTTTTGTGAAGTCAGGGCTCTGCAACACAGGAGCTTGACATATCTGCCTCTTTAATGTCTGGAAGGCATGTTCACATTCAGCATTCCAAATCACTTTAGTGGCTGATTTTTTTGTTAGTTCAGTGAGTGGTGCTGCCACTGTGGCAAAATGGGGGACAAACCTTCTGTACCACCCCACCAGTCCTAAGAAAGACCCCACTTGCTTTTTGGTCAGGGGTCTGGGAATCATCTGTATGGCTTTCATCTTCTCCATTTGTGGTCTTATTTGTCCACGGCCAACCAGGTACCCAAGGTATTTCACCTCCTCTTGAGCCCAAGAACTTGTTTGCATTCAGAGTCAGACCGGCCTCCTGTATCTTGCCCAGGACAACTACAAGATGCTGCAGGTGTTCTTCCCAGGATTCACTATAGATTACCACATCATCAAGGTAGGCAGCTGCAAACCTGGAGCAATCATTAAGAACAATGTCCATTCATCTTTGAAAGGTCGCAGGCGCTCCATGAAGACCAAAAGGTAGCACAGTGTAATGGAACAAGCCCATTCCTGGAATCTGGAAAGCTGTATATTCTTTGCAAGCTGGGTTGAGGGGCACTTGCCAGTAACCTTTACAAAGGTCTAATGCGGTAATATACTTTGCCTTCCCCAATCTCTCCAGCAGCTCATCGATACGTGGCATGGAATAAGAGTCAAAACAGGAAATACTGTTCAGTTTCCTCATGTCTGAACAGAACCGAGGTTGAGTGGAGTTTTTCTTAGGGACAAGTACTATAGGGTTTGACCACTCACTTCTCGACGGTTCAATAACTACCATGTCCAACATCACCTGGACCTCCTTCCTCAGTGGTTCCATCATTCGTTCTGGAATTCTGTAAGGCTTCAGGCGAACAGGTTTAGTGTCCTCCAGAACAATTTTATGTTTTATCACATCAGTTCGGCCAGGTCTTTCTGAGAACAATGACGGGAAAGATTGTTTAAGCTCACCCAGTTGATGCCACTGGCCCACACTCAGGTACTCTGGAGGGGTCTGGGGTTTACACTTCTCTCTGAGGGGTACCATCTCAGCTTCCTCAGCCTCCATCACCTCATCTTCTTCATGCTGGACATCCTGGATCATCAGAACATGCTCCCCACCTGTTTCCTGGTTGTTTCTTTCATGGTATTCCTTTAACAGGTTTACATGGAGCAATTGTTTGTGTTTATGTTTATCAGGACAGAAAATTTCATACGTTACTGGGCCCACCTTTCTGGTCACATTATAAGGGCCTTGCCACTTAGCTAGTAACTTACTTGGCCCAGTAGGAAGGAGTACCAACACTTTCTGGCCAGTTTTCCGTTCTCTTTCACGAGCATGTTTGTCGTATGTTGAAGATCAGAAGTCCAGGTCTGGGCCAGAGTTTAAGTCTGGACCTCTTCACCAACACTTTGTCTTCTTCAGGATTGAGTAGCTATTGGAGTCTCAAAACAGGTTCAAAGAATTCACTGGAGACGATCAGAGTTTGATGCAGTAGAGTTTTATTTTTCACAGAGATAAAACCCGAGCCAGTCCCGGAATCTGACTGATTTGCTACTGCCTGTGCACCACCTTATATTGTCCAAGTACCCCTGCCCTCATTGGTGGAGAAACCTGAGCTTCTCCACCTATTTCTAAAAATAATCATTGTTGCCAGGTAAATATTGGTGTAATTTCTCCCAAATTTGGGATGGTCCAACCCCCTGCCCGGGCAAGTCCAGGCATATCCTTGATTCCAATATGTTTGGGGATTTTCCACTCTTGGGCAAGTCTGGACATGTTTTTGACACAGTTGTTTTCAGGAGTTCTTGGACTATATTTTTTAAAAACTTTATGATCTTTTTATGTTGCATGCTAAAACACAATCTTCACACTTTATATGTTAGATATACATACAATCAGGTACTTTTGATTATTTGTTTTTTATACATAAGCGCTTCAGCAAATCACAGTTTTGCTTCAACACATACCATACCTTTTGTTTATGCTGTGCTTCCCGCATGTGTTCTTTGACTTTTCCTCTGTAGTTTTCCAGTTTGTCTCTCATCTGCAGAATGTAGGAGATGATGTTGGTTGCTGTTGACGTTGCCTCACCAGCCACCCAGTTCTCCTTCAGCATGTCCAAAGGGCCTCTAGCCTGTCTGCCATACAACAACTCAAAAGGGGAGAAACCAGTTGAAGCCTGGGGTACCTCTCTGTATGCAAACAAAAGAAAAGGCAACCACTTATCCCAGTCTTTGCCAGTATCATCAACAAACTTCCTCAACATTTGTTTGAGGGTACCATTAAATCGTTCAACAAGACCATCAGGTCCAGGGTGGTATGGCGTGGTCTTATCCCTTTCACACCAAGTTGGGAATACAGTGGCTTCATCAGATGTGACATAAAGCTTGCACCTTGATCTGTTAAGACCTCTTTAGGGATGCATTACATTAAATACATTAAATAAAGAAAACAAAGAAAACTGTGTGTGAGAGAATGTCCACCTTTCTTAAACAAAGGGAGCTTTAGCAAATAGTTAGTGAGGGAGTTGGTACTTCCTCACACAGACATCCTCTGCTCCAAACTCACCCAGCTCACTGTGCCAGCCCCCAATTGTCAGTGGATCACAAACTTCCTGACAGACAGGAGGCAGCAGGTGAGGCTGGGGAGCATCACGTCCAGCTCCTGGACAATCAGCACTGGCGCCCCCCAGGGGTGTGTGCTCTCCCCACTGCTCTTCTCCCTCTACACCAGCGACTGCACCTCAGGAGACCCATCTGTTAAACTCCTGCAGACGTTTGCAGATGACACAACGGTCATTAGCCTCATCCGGGACGGTGACGAGTCTTCATACAGACGGGAGGCTGAACAGCTGGCCCTCTGGTGTGGTCAGAGCAACCTGGAGCTGAACACGCTCAAAACTGTGGAGATGACAGTGGATTTCAGGAGGAGGTCCCAAACACTACCTCCCCTCTCCATTCTGAACAACGCTGAGTCTGCTGTGGAAACCTTCAGGTTTCTGGGATCCACAATCTTCCAGGATCTAAAGTGGGTGTCCAATATAGACACCATCAGGAAAATGGCCCAGAAGAGGATATACTTCCTGCGCCAGCTCAGAACATTCAACCTCCCTCAGGAGCTGCTGATCCAATTTTACACTGCCATTATTCAATCTGTTCTCTGCACATCCATCACTGTGTGGTTTGGATCAGCCACCAAACAGAACAGGAACAGACTACAACGGACAGTCAGGACTGCAGAAAGAATCATTGGTGCAGACCTGCCCTCCATTCAGGACTTATACAGGTCCAAGAAAAAGAAACGGGCAGGAAACATCACTGCAGATCCATCACACCGTGGATATAACCTGTTCGAACTTCTCCCCTCTGGGAGGCACTATAGAGCACAGTACGCCAAAACAACTAAATACAAGAATAGTTTCTTTCCACAGGTTGTCACTCTGATGAACAGTTAACACCAGTCACAGAGTGTCAGGAACAATCCCTGTGTAATAACCCTGTAACACAAACATTCACTGGACCTGTAAATTATACTGTATAATTTCATTGTTTAATCATGTAAATATCACCACTCAATCAAAATCTATGCACGCTGTGTATACTGTGTGTACTTTGTATACTGTATATACTGTCCTATCACCTGCAACATGTACATAAAGCTACCTTTTACAGTAATCATATTTATTTAAGCATCCTTTGCACTCTGCACCATTGCACTATTATCTTATTGTCTACATTTGTTATTGTGTTGTAGTTTATATATATATATACAGTATATACTTCTTATATATATTTATAATTGTACATAGTAGTTTAATGTTTATGTTTACCTTGTTGAGCTTGCTGTCCTTGTTTTAGCAGGAATAAACCTACAAACCCACATTCCGTGTGTGAATTTCCACATGCTGCTTTGACATACAGCATGTTGGTGTTCAAGTTTGCTGTCTGTTGTAAAATATTCTAAAACTGGTGTAAAATGATGTTGGCCATTCAAATTAATACAAAAACCATGAATGTTGTGCAGCATTTAATATGATGTCATTATATAGACTTAGACTCTCAGCACCCCCCCTCTGACTGACTTCCAGCATCCCTGATTTCCAAAAACAGAGAGAGTGGGTGAGGGATGTGAATTGTCCCTATCAAACCTGCAGTAGAAGATTCAGGTCATTGGCCAGGTCTTTGTTTGCCTCAGCAGGGGGGATGGTCTTCTAGTTTATGATGTTTGTGATTACACTCTCCCTGACTTTCATTTGATCCATAATAAAAGTTAATGGGGGAAATCACAAATCATGAAAAGAAAAAAACTTTCTTATAAATGAAGAAAGTTGTTGGTTCTTTTGTTGTTCAGACCTTCAAGTAACACAGATTTTTAACTAGATGGTGAATCAGAAAACATAAAACTTGGGAGTGATACACTTGAGTTTAATCTGTTAGATTTGAAGCATTTTATTTGGATAAACAACACAGAAAAGGATGATCATCAAAAGCTGGCTACAGCCTCTTGTTTTCAAGTTTTCAAGAATGAAGATGTAGACACTGTACTCAGCACACAACAAACAACAATATATATAAATACATATAGATATAATATAACATATCATGTAAGGAATTGACTGTAGAATTTACAGTAAATACCTGGCAAAAAAGTAGCCGATAAAGTATTGAAAAATTGCTGTTAAGTAGCTACTGTAAAATGAATTACAGTATATTACAGGGTATCTTTTACAGGTTTTTGTTGTACATAAATTAAAGAAATTTGTTGTTATTTGTTTACAGAAAAACAATTAATTGTAATCTAGTTAGTTAGTTGTAATCTAACATTATCTTGTATTCTATTCAAATTACAGAAGTTATCTGGCAACTAGAGTCGCCCGTAAATCGCTGTTAATACTTCACAGTACAATATGTTGGTGTAGAATTTTTTTTACATGAACAGCTTTGCAAACTATGCATATTGTGAAGTGTTTTGAATGAGACCAGGCTTTCTGTTAATCCAAAATTCATCAACATTGCATTAGATTCTCTTCATCTGTTAAATAAAACCAGAGTCAGAGCTGCAACAAAACAAAACTTTTATTAAAACTCAGTACAGTTTTACAGCTTCCAGAACCGGAGGTGACTGAAAATTGTCATCACAATGTGTGTTGGTGATTACTGTGAGTCTGTCCTCCTGTCCCTCCGCTCCAGTAGAACTGCTTCAACTCTGTCCGTCTGTCATCTGCATTTGGGTCCAATCCTGCTGTCCCTGGAGCCGTGGCACACTGTGCCTTCAGCGGTGGCGCTCACTGCACGTGGTTTCCCTCTGCACCTGTAGCTAAATGATGCAGATATGTTAACAGAGATTTTCCTCCGAAAGCAAAAATGCATGGACGTACTGCAGTGTTTCGGGATGTCCAACAGTAACGTTACACACCTTACTTTAGTTTGTTTAACTTAGTTAGTTAGTTAACTTAGCACAGAGGAGCTGTTAAAGTTCAATGTCAGCCGGAATGAGAAGTCTTTCTTTAGGAGTCATACAAAGTCATACGTTATGATTAACAATATGATTTATACATTATCTGTTAAATTGAGCAATATCGTAACAGAGTCTGGAAAGTAGCAAGGCTGACAGTCGAAGCAATGGACCTCCGGATCAGTGGGCTTTTGTTTTCGGGATAACCTGCTGTCGGATTGTGGGCTTTCGGTCCAATGGGCAGTACCCAGTTATGCAGGCAATAGGGCTAGTGTATGCAGTTAGCTGTAGCTTCACTTAAGCTGGCTTTAGTTAGTTAATGTTTGCTAAACAAAAACTGTGCAGACTTCATGCTGAATCCCAAACCTCTCTAGGTTCAAACATGATTCATCTAAAATAATTGGAAATTACAGTCACTCACACAAATAAAACAACATTGTTTTCACCATACCATTGAATTGCTTCACCTGGGCTGCCTTGTCCAAAATGTTCTCTGAAAATTCTCTTGCTTACTTTATTTGGGGGCATGCAAACCAGGCTGATACACGGCCAACAAGTTGAATCACATTTTAATTTTGTAGGCTATTAATATTCAACTTATTATGGATGAGTGGAGGGACACCGCTGTTGATCTTCTGCTTCCGTTATCAAATGCACTCATGTCCCGCTCCTCTTTCAAACCGCCTTGTGCAACGCAATCCAATGTCAACAGTATTCAACTGTAATAAGCATCATCTACAGTCAGGACACAACTTGCCTGTAATTTTACAATATGTGGAAAAATGCTGTCAGCGACTGTAATTATTTTGGACCCATGATACATTGCGATATACAGTTAAACTAAAACAAACAAACATTAACATTTGTTAATTAAAATAGTTGTATGGGAATGTAATCTTTAGGAGACAGTGTTGTCTTCCCCTGTCGCTCCACGTTAAGTTCCACTCTGTTACATTAAAATACCAGTTACTGTACTGTACATCTATGGTGCTGCATGAGGAGCAGAAATGTGGCTCTGCTGTCACAGTGCTCCCGGCGGCTGTGTTCACTGTAGCAGTATGGACTACTCCTGGTGGTTGTGCACACTGCAGCTCGTGTTGAAATCAGCTGGAAAAAATAAAAGTCCCCCCTCCCTAATGCCGTCCATGAAATGAACCACTGAAAACACAACACCTGCATTCTATTTTGAATACACAAGGTCAAACAAAGTACTCACTGTTTTCTGTATCTTCTTATAAACCTCTGTATATTGAACAGGTTTGGGCCAAAGACCTTGAACACCTGACAGAGAAAGAGCGACTGGACTGGGATAACATTTGGAAATGTATGGCCGATATCTCCAAAAATCCCAATCATCAGCAGGTCCACCTCAACTTCTTGTATCGAACCTATCTCACTCCCAAGAAAAGTTTCTTAATTAAACTTACTCCATCACCAATATGCACTCTATGCACGGATGGACGGCTCTTTTATGCACATGTTTTGGACTTGTAAGAATGTATCTCTCTTTTGGAAAGTGGTTTGCTCCTTATTGACAAAGATTTTGGATAGTGAAGTGCCATGCACCCCCACTGTTTTGTTCCTGAATGACTTATCTTTGCTAAATATGTCACAATATCAAAAACATACTTACTAACCAGCCTAACAGCAGCAAAGAAAAAATGAATGCTGGCATTGCATTGGAGTACTCCACATACTCTCAAATTGTATCATAACTGCTCCTACATATGTGACTGTTTGACCTTTCCCCCCTTTTTCCCCGTATTTTTTCTCTTTGTCATCCGAACACACATTCCCCAGTGGATTATATGGAGATCTGTTTGGGGGGTGGGGGTGGGTGTCGCCATTAGTTATGTTTTGTTTTTAAGTTTATGTTTACTATAATGTAATTTCTGCTAGTAGTTATCAATTCATAACTTGAATTTCAATAAAAATTTGATTGGAGAAAAAAAAAAGGATATTTAAGACTGACATTGCCATCCCTAGGGCCATTCTACTATCATGGCTAACAAACACACACTGAGCTGGCCAACTACAGCTTTCATCCAGACCTTTGGCTCATACTAATTGATGTCCGTCTGGCATTTGACAAGTGGAGTTCAAAGGTAATAGCTCAGTGCCAGTACCTGAGCTGAGGAGACTAATGAGAGAGCAGCAGCTGCTCTTATGACTGTTACCTCTCAGCAGCCCTCTACCTGCCATATTAGACTGTATTGAATCACATAATTTGAATTTGTATTGTTTAACTTGAATAATTGCAGTGAAAAACTGAATCTGAATAGCATAATTATATGGAATATGGAAGCACTGGCAGTCATTTTAGTGTCATTTCTTATATAAAAAATAGACTTTCAGAGCAGACTGAAAGATATTTGATGTTAAGTAAACGCTTTAGAAAATGGCAGAGCTTCTATTTAAATCCTACTCCTACTTCTGTGTAAAATATTTGAGTGGAATATTTTACTCCACTCAGTGGAGTAGACTGAGGTAAATCAACTCAGTGCATATTGAGCCAGTCTTCCTGGTAGGGTCCAGATTATCATCATCATCCTTTAAGAGCTGTGTGTGAAGAGCTCTTTTTATCCTGAAGGGAATCAGTCCAATCTGTTTATTTTAATCATATAAATTACAGGTTTAAGTTACAGCCATTTTGTCTCTCAGTTGGTCATAATTAACCAATCCCAAGCACGCACCACTTCATGCACATCTGTTGACCATATTCAGTGTAGTTACAGTGTAGGCACAGGCCAATGCATTAGAGTGGAAAGATGGCAGTTATTGGATCAGTCAATTCCAAACATTTAAAAACCTTTAAGAATTAGGTAAAGATTTAGTTGTGTGTAAGTAACTAAATGTATTGATTGTGCTTCACAATAAAATCATTTAATATCAAACAGGAAGAATATTAACAGATGAGCAACAAAATAGAATTTACAAAACTGAAAGACCATCGACAAAAAAGTGAAACAGTTAAGGAAAGTGAAGGAATGTTAGTGAGTTTTCTTTTTTTAAATTTCAGCTGAACTGGATGATCTAATTGTGAGAGGTAAGCAATTCCAAGGAGAGCAAATGCTCAATCTGCCTTCATTTTAAAAGGATCATTCCGGTTGTTTTACATGTTTCGGCCAAATAATTACTATCTGTCTGTTTATACCTTCTGTTGGTGCCTGTCATTTCCCAAAGCATGCAGTCATATTTTAGCTTAAGTCAAATGTTGCCAATCCCAGAAAATTCTGAATCAATCCTGAAAATTCAGTGCTTCACCTGCCAAAACACATGTCAGCAATCATAGCTCACAGTAATTCTGATTTAGCTCTTTTATCCTCAGACTAATTTCCATGGTGGAGATATACATTCCTTCTGTGTAGTTCCATGTTGGATTGGTTAGCAGGACAAATTTCCTGCCTGCATAGATCTGATTAGACAGACTCCGCTCCGCGGAGCACACCACGTTTCTGACCAAAACATTCTAGATAGGAGGGACCCGTGCTACCCTTTGTGCTGCTGTGTTCTGGGAACGGAGTGTAAAAGCCAGCTCAGTGATTGGAGGAGAAGCAGAGCTGGATTCTCTGGTGGCGGAGAAGAGGATCCTGTCTAAGTTGGTTGTCATCCTGAACGTCTCCCATCCTCTTCACCACATGCTGGGTGAGAAGAAGAAGACTCCCAAGGTGTTTCACCACACTTTTTAACTCATCCCCACCATGTCGCAGCGTGGACATCAGTGGACTGGGAGGCTGCTGAGTTTTATTGGACTCGCTAACAGACAATTACATTTTCTGTAACTTCTGGCACAGTGCAATACATCTTTAGGGCCCGAGCAGTGACTGCTGCGAGGTCCCTATTGTATTGCAAGGAGTTATTATTATTATTATTATTATTTTTATTATTTTATTTTTTTTAGTTATTGAGCGCATTTTTGAGGGGCAAGATTTGCTCCAAAACGCACCAAACTTGGCTTGCGCATCAGAAGTAGCGAAAATTGTGATCTGAGTCTTACGCTTGGGTGTGGCAAATTGTCTCGACAGCGCCCCCTACAGTCGAAAACCAACCGCTTAGTTTCACCTACAGGACTGAAATTAGGCATATAGGCATATGTATCATCTCCAGACGTACAAAAAAGCCTCTTGCAGCCATGCCCTAAACCCAACAAGAAGTCAGACATTTTCAATTTTGTGGTCATTTTTGGCGATATAAATGTTCCATACTTAAAAACGAACTAACGAACTCCTCCTAGAGAATTAATCAGATCAACTTCAAATTTGGCCAGTGCAATCTTAAGACCTTCGTGATGAAAAGTTGTGCTAATCGTTGTAGATCCTTGAACGGCGTGGACGTGGCAAGGCGACCATTTTGCTTTTTT